>CM056599.1:17051572-17120691 GCA_029721355.1 Tegillarca granosa
ATTCCGATTAAAGAAAACTAGAACTCTCTCTTGGGGCAATGACAGGACTTTTGTCACTTGATTTATAGACATGACCTTAGTTCACGATTATAAGACACTCTAAGGTCAGTGAAATAATTTGTGTGATGTTTCATGAAATTCCTCCAAAACAGCCATGGGTTATAGCCTGGACATGATTTTTAATCATACACCCTCCATGACCTTGGCCTTTTAGATAAAACACACTCTCTTGGCTTATGGAGATTATTTGTGTGATGTTTCATGAAATTCCACCAAAACAGTTATGAGTTATATGGCCCAGACATTTTTACAGGGACATACAGATGGATGGGCAGACAAACATGGTGATTTCTATATGTACCCCTTCAATTCACAGGTGCTTGTTTTTATTTTTCTTAATTAATATATCAAAACAAGCCCCTGTGCATGTGCTTCAAACTTAGAAATTTAAAAGGTTATCTAATTACTTTAAAGCTGGCCTATAACATGTTTATATTACATTTTAACCTAATTAGAATTATATTTACCATGAACAAAATCCACTTCCAGCTTCAGTACTCATGAAATTCATGTTGTCTGAAATATCTTTTGCTTTTCTTGCTCAGTTGCTGATTTCTGAATTCAAAATTTACCGCCACGAAGAATGTTGTACGAACGGAATAGGACTTTCTAAAGATAAGTCCAAAGAGGTTCCGAATGCATGTACTTCTTTCGTTCTATAAATAACTTTGTTTGTTCTATTTATAGAATTCTTCAAACTTCGTTATTTAAAACCATACAAAAATTTTTAATTATATTAATTTTATTTCCATAGATAAATTATCTAAAAACCATTGGAAGAACAAAAAGAATTTTAAAGAGTTTTTTTTAAATCATCGTGATTCAGTGCGGGATGACGATTGCCATTCTAAGCTTGAAATGGCGTTTGATACAAGGGACTGTCTCCGTTTAACTGGTGTTATATATTTTAGAGACAGCGACAGCAGTTCCGATATGCACCATTTTGTAGAGAAATGCATGAAGGTTTGAGGGATATTCGTTTATTATTCTGATTGTCCACCAATAAATAGAAAAAAACGACCGAAGTGAGGTAGGTCAAAAATTAGGATAGCGAAAGTTGAACACCTTGTCTTATATTAGGGTCAAGGGATTTTATTTTTTTTTTTAAATATCGAAACAAGCGCCTGTGGTCTCGCCCTAGCGGGCCGGCAGACGGTTCAGTTCAGCGATTCCTCTTGATTATAAATGATACACACTGTAAAACTAGCAGGATGACTACTAGTATCTGACACACACACAAACACACTTGTCACCATAAAAGGTGTTTTAACTCCCAATTTATTCAAAAAAAATTGTTTATCCATGTTATCAACACGAACGCTGTGACAAATGAGGTACATTTACAATTTTTATTCTGTTGGTTACAACAACGTGCCTATGGCGCAATGGATAAGCTACCACTTTATCACACAGACGACCGGGGTTCCCATCTTATCATAATCCGTAATTTTTTTTTTTCAATTCTGAATTTTTTTTTGTCTCTGGTTTATTTTATACTTTATTATTTTTTTTTTTTTTAAAAAAACAATATATGCAAAATGGGGTGTATATATATATATATATATATATATATATATATATATATATATATATATATATATATATATATATATATATATATATATATATTTATATATATATATATATAAATATATTATATATATGACTTAATTGGGCTTCTCATTATTTATATTGGTATACTCTTTAAAATCACTTTTCTTGGTCTTTGTTTTTTTTTGGTTTTTTTTTTTCAAATACTATACTCATGATAATAATGATATGCTTTTGAAAAACAGAATACTGCAAATATGACTATTTTGAATTAAGCTAAATAAATTCCTTATTTTCATGCCTAGTGTAATCTGACTGGCACTAGCGCCTCATGGAATTGAGTATCTCGATAAAAATAGTTGTGTATCCGTCGTGAATGGTCGCAATAATGCAGATACGACACACACACACACACACACACACACACACACACACACAATTATGTGGTCACCAACCAAACAGACTTTTATCCTGCAGTTGATATATATATATATAGTTTACTATTCCTAAGAATTCTATTTTTAGAATGCCACAGTCAAAATGTGTATTGTGTGAGAAGAGGCTTAAACTACATCAGCGCCGACCAGTAAACAAACACATTTCCAAGTACCTTCGGAAAACATTCTTTTTGGAATCTACCAGCAATGATTTCATTTGCGGAAAATGTAGTCGTCCTGCTTATTTAGATAATCAGCATACAGACAGTACAAAAGAACAAAGTGCAACAGAAGGTCTTCCTAGTAATGTAAATGTTACACTGAGTCCACAAGCCATCTGTTTGAAAATTAATAGTGCAACTAGGAGCCATGCCTATTGTTTTATATGTAAAAAACCTGGACCTAAACTTATTGTTGTACCTGCAAAAGTACGGACTGAGGTATTATTAAGAAATAATATTTTAATAACAGCTGAGAGCAGATGTTGTCCAGCTCATTTAAATCATTCTTTAGATTACTTCAATGAAAATGTGCTCACAGACATGAAAACAATTGATCATGCTTATTTTAACAGAACTGCTATTCTGGAACTTCTTGATAAAGTAAGACAGCATGTTTTGAACACTTCAAGATCTATGTCTTTCGACAACATAAGTTTTTATACTGATGATGATCTCAGGAATCTTACTGGACTAAACAAGGAACAGTTTCTTGAATTATTTGAACTGTATGTAAAACCTCATGTGAAAAATACACCCGTGCGGTCTGCTGTCACAACACTCGGGATATATCTGTTTAAAATGAAGTCTGGGTTGTCAAATAAATTATTATCAACGTTGTTTAGTATATCTAAATCAAGTATCCGGAGAGCTATCCATTGCTCAAGAAATGTTCTTTTAAAGTATTTTGTAACAAAGCAGTTAGGGTTTTCTCAAATTTCAAGAAATTATGTTATTAACAACCACACAAGAATTCTTGCACAAAATCTACTAGCTGATAACAAAGATCAAGCTATTCTGGTACTGGATGGAACATATATATATATTCACAAAAGTGGTAATTTTCATTTTCAAAGGCGTTCTTTTAGTATTCACAAAGGTCGACCTCTAGTGAAAATGATGGTAATTGTTACAACAACCGGTCATTTTGTCAGTGTCCTGGGTCCATATTTTGCAGATCACAAAAATAATGATGCTTCCATTTTAAAGCATATTATTAATAATAATATTGAAGAAATAAAGGAGTGGATGCAACCCAGCGACATATTTGTGGTTGACAGAGGTTTCAGAGATTCTGTTACATTTTTAAAAGACTTTGGAATACAGACAGAGATTCCAGCTTTCATGACCAAAGGGCAAAAACAGATGGATACGGAAAATGCTAACACAAGTCGTTTAGTTACAAAGGTATTTTATAATAATAATAATAATAATAATAATAATAATAATAATAATAAAAGATTAATTGATCAGAACCATACACCTATTTGAAATCTAAATCTCTGGTTTAATTAGAAATACTATAGTCGATTCTTCAGTGATTATTTTCAGGTAAGGAAAGTAAGCAACTTAGGACATGTAGCCGGGTTCTGTAAGTGACTGATTAACCCAAAAACCATACAACCCTATGTGATCTAAACCTTTATCATCTTCAGTTTGATTGGATATATTCATCTAGTCGGTTCCCATAAAATGTTTAATGACACTTTAATGCATTCCAAAGCAAGTCACTAGACACCTCTAGCCTGGTCAGTTGAGAGGTACTATAAGGAGAAACTGATCATGAAAAAGAATGATACATGTCCTGAGATTTTTTCTAAAAAACCACCAGTTTTCCAAATACATGATTTCCTAATATTTATTGATTGACGTAGGGGTATTTATAATTTTCCAAAAATTTACACATATCTTGTCTTATATTTAGGTCCGATGGGTTGTGGAAGCTGCAAATGCTAGAATTAAAGCGTTTAAATATTTTGAACATGTCCTGCCAACTACACAGATTCCACATATCGGTGAAAATGTAAAAATAATTTGTGCTCTTTCAAATAAATATCTACCACCCATTAATTCAACTAAAGATGAAGAAGAAGATCAAATAAATGCAAAAAGAATAAAGGACCGTGTTTTAAAATCAAATAGTCTGCAAACATACGTTGAAGAAAATAATTTAAAAAGAAGGAGTAAAAAGTGGGTTAAAGTAGACGATATTACCGATATAAACTTTCCATCATTAGATGATACAATGTTAAGACTTCTAACACTCGGTACCTACCAACTTAAACTCAGTAACAGTTATGCACAGGAATACATTGATAAAGATAGTGATCTGCAGTTATATGTAGAAATGAACGGGCTTTTGAGAGTTAGACTTCAGAGTCGTCATGTGTCTTCCAGATCATACCTTTTGTGGATACAATTTGATTCTGACCATGTCATTGCATGGTACTGTACATGTAAGGCAGGAGCCAGGACTGTAGGTACATGTTCACATGTGACTTCGGTTTTGTGGTATTTGGGAACATCCAAATACCAGAGTGGTGTACATGGTGTAACTGAATGGGGCCAATATATGGAAGATGCTGCAGCGCCTTTGCAGGTTGATACATCCGACTCCGAAGCTAGTGAAACTGAAGAATGTATCATTGAAGAATAATTAACATATCTTTATTTTATAATGAATGTGTTAAATATAGTTCTAAAGCTACAATAAGGTCACTAATTTAAAATGTTAAAGCTTGTACTGTTAATGTACTACTTTACATTTTCCAAAAAACCAAAAAAAAGTTATTTATGACTTTATGAGTTTAATTGAATATAAACATGATAAAGTTTTAACTTCTTTTATATGTAATAAGTAGCATATTAACTGAAATACTGTAGTTACAATTTGTATCTTTTACCTGTTGGGATGTTATACAGTTGATGATGAGATGTTTTCTCTTGAAAAGTCTTATCAATATGGCGTATCCGGTTTCTTTGTTTCTAAATAACGCGACAAAACCAAAGTATTGAAATGATTGGATACCTACCACCAGCTGCTTGATACATCTGACTTTTATATTAGTTATATGACTATCAAACAAAGTATTGATATCAGTTACTAATTGGAAACCTGATTTTACTCAAGGAGATTATCAACTTGACTGATTATATTTTTATGTGTAACTTGCACACATTTTGGTAAAGTCTTTGTTTTACTCTTTTAATGGTTGTGAAACGCCAAGTGTAAATGACACTGTAAGTTTGTTAGTTCAAATTGTTTGTAGGGTAGATCAGTTTATTATTTTAAAACAAATTTTGTAAATTTTGATTGGATGATAATACACAAGAAAATATGTAGAAGATGCTAACAACATTTTTCATCGCATACCATGTATTGTATTTGAAGTTTGACACTGAACACTGAACAATGGGTTCAGTAGAAGTCAAAACGAAATGTATACTTTTTGTAACATATTGTCACATTGTTTACTACTGTTTCTGTATACAATGTACAATAAAGCTTTTGATATGACCAATAGAAACACCAAAAACCGTTGGTACTTAATATGTTTTTTTGTCTTCCGTGTGTTATTTATGTTGTATTAATTAGGTTGTACATTTTTTGTTAACGGTGGTCTGTTTGGGTCCCAGTTTGTCATTTTCATTTTTCAGTAATAATTATACTCTTCCGTTTTGGCATTACAATAAGTAAATACCACATGTATATTTTTATCCATTTTTACTCGTTTAGTTCCTTGATGTTCTAGTCACATGAACAGTGATTTTTTGGTATGAACAGATATGATATGGCACATAGCTGATGCCTATATCACTTTGGTAATCTAGTTTTACATTTATCGACAAAATTCCGTTGCTATGGAGACAATATCGAATTATAAACATTTTTAAAATAATGTAAAAATAACATTTTAGAAATTGGTTGCATGTAAATATTCTATTGTAATAATTATTATAAACTTATTACCATCCTATATGATTGCAATATATGCAAACTATGTACTGACTCGTTTTGATACACATTTTTCATGCACGTGCATGCACTTTAAATTACACATTTTATTTGGTATTATATATATAAATATCAACACAATTTGGGTATTTATGGATTTTCAATCTCACAATAATTACTGTAAAAATCATTTAAAAAAGTATGCCGATTTTGGAGAAATTGGATGTTCTACAAAGATATCTAATTCGGAATTTTGTGTTTAGAATTGCTAAATTGTTACCATAGCAACAAATATTTTTATAATGTTAATATTTCTAATGAGAAAAAACACCATTTTAATATTAGGTATTGGTTTTCTATGTTGTTTGGACCATAAATTTGCACGGATTAATTATTTACATTGCATTTAATATTAATAAATGTCATAAAAAGCTATTTTTGTTGTGTGTATTATTGTTGCCATAGCAACCGTAGACCTTGACTTTTAAAAAAAATAGTGTTTGATTTTAAGATACCTTATGATAGGTGTTCTATACCAGAAGTTTAAAAAAAATATTCAACAGGGCATTTTTTGGCATTTAGTGAACCTACTCCTTTTAGGTAAGATCTGATTTTGGTAAATATCCAATAATGATACCGAGCCGCAATGCTGCATCGAATCCTGAGGCAATTGTGACAGCGGAATTTTGAGATTTTTTTGTATTTTTGTTCGAAATTAACCGAAATTAATAGCTAGTAAATTATATGAACTTTTAGAATATTTTTACAAATTTTTATCATTTAAAACTTATAGTGACACTTTGAACTATTCTTTATATCATTTTATTTGAACTATTTCGTAATTTTATCATTAATCTCTCCAATTTTTCTATATTACATTGCCACGCGACAGGTTATTGAAAACTCCTTACGGCTTATATTTATGTGCATTAAAAACGCGAAAACGCTTTATTGTTATTTACCGATTTGACACTAATTGCTCTGCTATTGTTTGTTACAATTTTAGCTCATATTATTTGTATTACGTCATAATACTCGACATCATGTTTTAGCGTCAGTCGGATATCGGACTGCGAACCGGTAACATCCCGATTTGACTGTGTGAATAAAAGTGCTATCTTAAAAGTTAAACTTGTTATTACTGTATTTCAATTCTCTACCATTTGACTAATTTCCCCTGTAAACTGCTAGTTTACACAATTATTAACAAAATCGGATGTATAACGCTAAACCACTCTAACACATTATGTTTCCACTTCATTATAGGAATGACACGTCACATCCGTTTCGATGTTGACCTTGAACCCAATTAACAGACAGACGGACAGACATGTTCAATTTATTACATATATAGATGTACCTGCGTCAAGTATTCTGGTAACAACAGTAGCGTCAAACTCGGGAGTATAACCCTCTAACGTCTTACTTCCGTTCATCATAGGAACACCTGCAACAGCCACGTTGTCCTTGATGCCAATGGTTTTTCCCGCCAATTTTCCATCTTCTGAACCTTTGATATCACATCTCCAATACCTCAAATAATAATAGAATATTTTTAGCGTGAAGAATAATAGCTCCTCTTTCTTTCTTTGACGGCTATTATTATTATTATTTTCATTATTATTTTTATTATTATCATTATTATTATTATAATCAGTTGTTGTTGTTGTTTGTTTTTTTGTTTGTTTTCCTACATATATATCAAGTTACGTCTTTTTTTATTCTATGACAAAACTGAAACACGAACCAATACAAATGAATAGCCGGTCGTTTAGTGAAATAAGGCTCACTTTTTTCAATGGTGGACCTCTGATTTAAAAATAAATGAAATGCTTATATTTAAATTTAAATTTCATAATTAAAATAATACCAAAAGAACAAAGTCTAATGCAAAACATTTAATGTTTATTCAACAAATTTGTTCAATGTGAACAACAATGAAATTTACGCATGAATTTATTCCGCCATTGTTTACAAAAAAGTAGTTCCGACAGTGGTCAAAACAGTCTATGGAGAAATAACCCTAACCTAGCCAATCAGAGTGCGTGAAAATGGTAAAATTTAATTATAAATGCGTGGGATGGTAAGTGCTTGATTAGTCAACAGTCGAGCAAAGATCATTAACCTCATATTTATATGTGTAAATCGTTTTATTTTTTGCATGGGTTCCACATTTCAGGGTTACTTCCTTAGTAAGATTTCATTGAAGCAGATACGTACAAAGCATGGTATGCTTTGTTTTCTTGTGCCTTTAATAACGAAAATAATTTACTTGCTGGACTTATATGCAGATACAACCCAAGAAATGACAATTTTACTTGTATACAGGGCAGGAAGAGTGGAGTGGTGTTTTACGCCCCAGTCAAGATTTTTTCACTTATTTTGAGGCGGTCAGTTCTGGAATGGTGGAGGAAACCTGAGTACCCGGAAAAAACCATAGACCTTCGGCAAAAGAACTGACAAACTTTCTCACACTGGGATCTGTGTCCCGAAAAGGATTCAAACCCAAGCAATGAGAGGCGCTGTGATCCGTAAGCGCGCTTTAGACCACTTGGCCACCGAAGCCCCTTAGAACAGTCAGATAATTTACTGTATTTGTTCCTTAAAGTGAATTAGTTCCACAAACATAATCTGCATTTTTTGTCCCTTATGCCAGAGACATTTTACAGGTTACTCTTTCTTGAAGTAGATACGTTACAAGCACGGTCATACCCCCCCCCCCCCACTTGTTTCCCAGACACCGAGAATATTTTATTCTTCCTTGCAGTAGATACGTACCAAGCACGGTCACTTTCCCCCCTTGTTTCTCAGACACCGGAAATATTTTATTCTTCCTTGCAGAAGATACGTACCAAGCACGGCAGTGTTTTTTTTTTTACCATTTTTGGGAATGGGGCCAGGGCCTGTGCAATTGGGAATTTTCGCGTCATTTGAGACAAATTGGGAAACTTTTATGTTGCAAAAATCCCTCTAAGCACATGAATAATGTGTATAAAATAATAAATGATACTGAAATACAAATCACATTAAAAATCATAATGTATTTAATTTCTCTTTCAGGATAATATATAATTTTTTTTTTTTTTTTTTTTTTTTTTTTTTGGTGGGGGATCATATATTTGAATCTGTCAATGATATTTTCGACTTGATAAGTGGTCACAGCATCATAAAACACTAGGGACATTGCAGGAATATCGGCCAATAAGGATTCAATCAGCTTCTTTCAATATAACAGTTTCTACTTTCAGTTTCAAATTTTTTTCACCTATGTACGTTATGTTGACACTATAGTAATTTGGTCATATCAGTTCATTATTTATTTTGTGGAGGCTTTCTGGCAAAACATGTCAAATTGTTGTGCTTTTTGCATCTTTTGAAATAGTTTTTTGCTGTGAAACTTGGCATTGTGAGACATTTTTTTTTTGCAGCAATGCTGTTGTTTACGTTTTTTATTTGACTTCCGACAGGTCGTAAATCTTGATCATAAATACGTTTTAAAATAATTATTGCCCTTTGTAATGTATAAGCATACTTATGATCACAGTGTATCATTAGTTAAAACACATTCGGGTTAATAATTGTTGTTTACTGCATTTGACATCGCAAAGGGGGGTTTTATTTGTAAATATTTTTAGTCACCGATCCAAATAATGAAAAATTAAACTTCCAATACATTTGGGGAATTATGGTTCAAATTTGGGAATTTTCTAGTCTTTTTACAATTGGGAATGGGGCCGAATTTCGGCCCCAAATTAAGCCAAAAAAAATCACTGCACGGTCACTCCCCCTTGTTTCCCAGACACTGAAAATTTTTTATTCTTCCTTGCAGTAGATATGTACCAAGCACGGCACTCCCCCCTTGTTTCCCAGACAAGGAGAATATTTTATTCCTCCTTGCAGTAGATACGTACATGTACCAAGCACGGTTACTTCCCCCCTTGTTTCCCAGACACCGAGAATATTTTATTCCTCCTTGCAGTAGATATGTACCAAGCACGGCACTCCCCCCTTGTTTCCCAGACAAGGAGAATATTTTATTCCTCCTTGCAGTAGAAACATACCAAGCACGGTCACCCCCTCTTGTTTTCCAGACACCGAGAATATTTTATTCTTCCTTGCAATAGATACGTACCAAGCACGGTCACTCACCCTTGTTTCCCAGACACCGATAATATTTTATTCTTCTTTGCAGTAGATAGGTACCAAGCACGGTCGTTTTCCCCCTTGTTTCCCAGACAAGGAGAATATTTTATTCTTCCTTGCAGTAGATACGTACCAAGCACGGTCACCCCCCCCCCTTGTTTCCCAGACACTGAGAATATTTTATTCTTCTTTGCAGGAAATACGTACCAAGCACGGTCGTTTTCCCCCTTGTTTCCCAGATACCGAGAATATTTTATTATTCCTTGCAATAGATACGTACCAAGCACGGTCATTTTCTCCCTTGTTTCCAGGACACCGGGGATATTTTACTGGTAATTGTTCTTCTGCAAGATTGTTCAGTCGTTGGTAATCTTTAAGTAACCCGGATGTGCATTCTACAATACAAATAGATACATGATTGAATGTTTGTTTGTATTTTTGTTTTCAAAATATGTATATAGCAATGTATCAAAAACCACATAAAAAGATAGTACCCAGACTCAAAAGAATATATATGAAGCCACTAAACACAACATCATTATTTTTACATAATAAAAAAGCAAAAATAGCATGTTTCATCATTAAAAAATATTTATGATTTTTCATTGTTTTATTGTGCATTTTATTACAGTAAAGTACGTGTCAATCTGTTACATCAAACAGAAAGGGATAATAAACATTCTTGCACTTATTCATAACTGAGATTAAAAAAATAACACATTATTTTTTTCCGTATGCATGTATATACGTGTGTGTGTGTGTGTGTGTGTGTGTGTGTGTGTGTGTGTGTGTGTGTGTGTTATCTCAGCAGAGCGTTCCTTGGATAAAATTATGAGAGAGAGAGAGAGAGAGAGAGAGATCTAATAAAACTTACTTAGAAAAACATTCAACTCTTCTTTAGAGCATTTAAATCCAAGGTCACGTGTTATTTCTTCCAAGTCTCTAAATGATGGGACGGTAACGGCGGGTGCTGTGTATAGTTCTGAAACAAGAACTCGGAGATAAATTGCAAATTATAATCATGTCAAGGCAACAATCGTGATTATTGACTCAAGCAATTATATAAGCTTTATTGCATAAGAAGTCAGAAAACGTCAAGTGATCTTTTCTCAAATACTCGGATAAAAATACTTGTTGTAGATTATCTTTAATCAGAACCAGACACTGGGGTAACAAACAATAATAAAAATCTAACTTTAAATAGAATACTTGTAAAATGATACGTCATATAATTACTACCTGTAAGTGTCACTGTACAAAGTGGACATCATTTTATGGAGAAATAACGTGATATTTACACTTATAGGGTTATAAGTAATTTAATCTAAAGAAACATACACCTTTTCTTCTTGCTGATTACTACTTTTATAAACGTTAAACTAACCAACTTTGTCAAACAGTATTTCATTGTAAACAGGATTGTGTAAAACGCACACACACACACACACACACACAGAGAGAGAGAGAGAGAGAGAGAGAGAGAGAGAGAGAGAGAGAGAGAGAGAGAGAGAGAGAGAGAGACTTGATCGAACAACTATTTATTTTTAGGTTGCAAATACCGCTGCGGTTTAAACATTAAACAGAAACGTGACGATACATAGGGTGTTTTCAGTTTTTTATTTTTTATCTTTTAATTTTTTGTAATGGGGTGGTTTATTTTGTAGGTAGGCGGAACGAGGAATACTGTATATGAGAATATTATAATTTAAAAAGCAAATAATATATATAATTTTTTTTCATTAATACATATAATATTTTTTTAATCATAACTTTAGTATCATATATATATATATTTATATATATATATATATATAAGATGTATAATGCTTGCTTCTATTTAATTCATTGCAACTGTTTTGAAAAATACATGCAATACACAATTTCAAGAAACGAAATTGGAACACTCACCGTCTGCTTTCTTATTCTCCATGCTAAGTCGGTCGTCAATAGTATGTTAAATAATTCACCAGGAAGTATACTTTTTAAAACAAGAACAGCCTCGATTTCCTTTATGGCATAATGTAAAGTTACACTGAATACGATTTTTGGACTGCATAGAAATTTTGGTGTAAGATATGGAGACTGTATTGGACTTATAAATTTGATCGGATTGTTGGATCGGATTGGACCATTTTACAAAACTAACTGACAGTACTATTTGAACGGATTCAAAGGATGGAACCCAATGACTGGATTTACACAAAAAAAAGCGTAAATGTTGTTACCATTTTATCCATTTATTCAGTATGAAACTTCTTCTATTTTGAAAATGACTTTAATGTTTAATAACCTATATTAAGGTATAGTTATAGTGGAAAAGTACAAATAGCATAAACTGACGCTAAATTTGCGCGGGGTTCACAAGCGTCCATGCCCTAATACGTCACTAAATACAAGACTTTTTAAATTTACAATTCTCGGTAAAATCATGTGTAAAATAGTCCTAAATCAAATTGAAGGACAACGAACAAATCTTGGACTTTTTATAAATTTTTATTTTGAAAAAAAAATGTATTTTTCAATGAAATTTAGTTTTAAGTAGTTCTAAAACTTGAGGTTTTACTCCAGTGCTATTAACTACAATTATTTAATTCTCCATTTATCATCTTAAATCTTACATTCAGAGTAAAAATGTGAAATATTAAGATTATTTATAATTTTTTTTTTTTTTTTTTTTTTTTTTTTTTTTTTTTTTTTTTTTTTTTTTTTTTTTTTTTGAAAAAAGTTGGTATTATAACTCTTATGATTATAATAAAGAGGTTTTATTAATAAACAAAACGTGTTTCTTTTCACTCACTAGGGTATAGAAAATCAAATAACGGATAAATAGAATATATATATATATAAAATACATACTATGATAAAATTTGTTTTACTTCTGAAATTTTTAAATATTATTACGTTCTTTACGCTGTTTAGTCCTCCATTTCAAGAATAAAACCGAATCTAAGAATCCAGTCTTCATGTTACACCCATGCTATATAGAAAACAACATCTAATAAATAGCTTGCCTTAATACTGTATTATAGTGATAAATCGATAATGCACAATATGCAACGACTAATAAATATTATATGTTAACACAATCTGCCTGAAGTGCAAAACTCATATAAAAAGTATATTGAACAACTAGGCATGAATTTTCATTTGAATTTTGAATAGCTGTTACGTCTTTACACAATTTTAATTACGCATCTAACAGAGATGTTTTAGAATAAATTATTATTCAATTTGTTTGCACCTTATTAGCAAACTCTGTAAAAACTAGGTTTTTTCTGTTTTCTATTTTTAATAACGACAGTCGTTTTGTGATCTGTTGCCTGTGCCGGCTATGCTGACATACTTTGTGCAATTTGTTGTGGATACATATATCGTTTAATGTATAATTTCAACTGCTATGCTTTCAATATTCATGTAGAAAATGTGAACATGTCAACCTCCATTTTTAACAATTTTATGTCTTTTATCTTTCAGCAATATGTGCTAAGTAGTATTCATATGCTATGCAATCCTTAAACCCATATGTATAAAGAGTATGCCTTTTAAACTTGTATTGTGCCTGTAAATTATGATGACATTCTAAAATATTGAGAGAACTAATCCTTCTTCCAAGACAACAAGATCTAACAGGACTTACCCGTAAAGCTAAAAAGAAAAGTTTTGATTTAATGAATGATTGATTAATTAATTAATTAATTAATTAATTAATTGAATAGGATTTTCTAGTCAAGAATTATTCACTTATATTGAGACGTCACGAGCTTTAGGTGAAATGGAAGAAATTTTGACCATTGCAGGTAGGATTTCTTTTTAGCGTGCCACGCTTACACGCCTCCGAAGGACACCGTGGCTTTCATTTATAAATGCCGAGTGCTTGGCGAAATAACATTAACTACCTGTTTTCAAGTCTTTTTTTCTTTAACCAACCAAACCAAGTCAGATCTGGACGGGGTTCCAAACTTGACCTACCACATACGAAAGGAGAACTCTGACAACTAAGCTAGCTACCATATTGGTAGAAATAGGAAAGTGTCTAGTAGAGTCTAATATATAAAATTTACATAAACCAGAAACATCTGATTGCAATTATCCTTAAGTTACATTACAGTAGCTACCTTTGAAGCAACCGAGGCAGTTGTCTCGGTGAAAATTAACCAAATAATGCTACTACATGTTGGTAAGTTAATAACAAGTTCATAATTATAAAATGTAAAAATTTAGTCAATACAAATTTCGAGTGAATAAGATAATATTGAACGATGTACAATAACCATTTTGATCTTTAATCGCTCTGGCTTGTTTTTCGATGTTTTAGAAATTAAAAGAGTTGACAGGTTTATTTTCTATGTTTCTTTTACTGTTCTCATGTCTATTCTTTGAATACTTTGTTCTAATACAGTCTGGGATTATTTTTAGAGTGGTTGTAAAATATTCTGATTCTAGATTTGATTCACAATACCCATTTCAATAAAATTTTATCAATCCAATAGATCAGATAATGCGATTTATATCAATTTTGTCGCAATTTTACTTCCCCTATGTTATTTTACAATGATAAAGGGTCGTAAGATCGCATCTGGTTCCATAAGTATAGAAATGTTTAGAAACATCGTTCATTCAGGTTTTTTTCGCCGCCAAGATGCGCCTATATGCTGCGCTTATTTCATTTCTGACGAAATGTTTTGAATTACATCAGAACCTTTTTAGAAATTCCATTCTCCAAATTCTTAACAACTTCAAATAAGGTTCGAGCGTTTATTCAGCCTCTTAGATAGGGCAAACTGGATGGTAAACAGTTTTGAATAAAAATGAAACAAAAGCCATGAATTGTAAAATAAATGAAGAGTATGTTAACATTTATTTTTCAAACTGGATACTTGATAGAAAGACAATTTTTATGTCCGATATCCAAGTATGTCTTGACCATCATTGAGTTATTACAAATATCAAACACTAAATTATTGAAGATTTATAAGAGGCAGAATACTTTCGAAATATTCACATATGGCACAGCAAAGTAAAACAAGAATTTTTGTTTAATATTTAAAAAAGGCTGACCATGAAGTCCACATGATGAAAATAAAAATCAAATGTAATTGTTGTTACAAGTCGTTCTAAGTCGAAAAACCTATCTTATGATTGCCCAAAAACTCCAATTAACAGATCCTTAATGTACAAATTATCGTCTTGCTACAAATTGTACAGTTTGAAAGCATACATTTTTAGTTAAAGTCTGAAAATCGTTTAAAATGAAAATGTTTATCATATAAGTACAGATGTCAATAGAAGTGAACAAGAACAATGGAACCAATAAAACAAACATACCAGTCCTTGTCCATATCACAATCCCAAAAACAAAGTAAAAACTTTGCAAAAACTGGCAAAATATGTTATACACATGAAATTCAATCAAGAAAGTGTGGCCGGGTGCTCCGGAAGGGTAAGCACCTCCTGTCTAGCTAGCTACACCCGTCACATGCAAGTCAATTTTGAGAATGAAAGGAACAAAGAACTATGTCAAGTCAAATATATCCAGCACAAGTCGGGATACAGTGACTACATACTTATCAACAATGTTGTGATGACGGCCATAAAACTTTTTAAGGAGATAGAAAATATTCAGCCGGCTCAGACTGAATCCTATAAAACACACGCAATGTTTTCTTGCACTATTATCAAATTTAAACCGTTTATCTGTATTAAGCGTTTTTGTGATATCAATGTATATGCTATCAACTTATTGCTGTCATGAATTCATCCTTGTTTGTATTATATCACAAAATCGATAATATACAATGAATATATTATATCGAGGATTCACTTTATAATGTCATTGATTTATCTCATGACATCACATATGTTTTTCATGATAAATGAATTGTTTTTAATGATATTATTACTTCTTTCGAAATCGTCATATTCAATTATTTTGGTTGTAATAAACGTTTCTTCCAGTTTTTGATACACACAAGTACAACTTGAGATTCCAACGAAAAATACATCAGTTTCAATTTTACAGAAAAACAATTGAAAACATTCGTGTTAAACAACTTTTCAAGACAGGAAAATATCTTGTTTTTATTTTTTTTTAAATTTAAAAAAAATACATATTTAATTTATATAATAAAATTTTTCATAACGTGCAGATAGAACAACGAATCTTAAAATTTATTAAAAGTATTACTAAAGCGTTAAGAGCAAAAATGTCGCTCCTGTCAAGATGAATAAAACTTTTATAACACATTATTATCTACATTTTTAAAAACAAAAGTATGTAAAATTGATTTTGCGTGAGGTAGTTGTTTAGTTAGTATTTTTTTAAAAGCGTAAAAAAGGATTTTTAAAGTTATGGGACATACCGTTCTTAAACTAAGTTTTATATTTAAATATTATAAAGAGCAAAAAAGGTTGCACCCGTACAGATGAATAACCCTTTTATACGACGCTGTACTTTAAATAAATAAAAAATAAAAAAGAATATCTAGGTATTTAGAATCGATCTCTTTGTAAGGTGGTTGTTTGGATACACGATAAATAAAAATGGCGTCTCTTGATGAAAGCAATTCTGAACTTAATGTAATATTGTCCACGAATAATCAAGATACAGATACAGTAAGGTTGGTAAATCATTTTCAGTTGTGTCAACAAGACAGAGCAACAACACGATTTAATTAATGAGATAGATAGAGAAAGTGATTATACACCATAGTTTGAAACGCCCTTTTACTGCTTCTTCTGTTCAGTATAAGATTCCCGAAACAAACTACTTCATTGGTTTTATATGTCAATAATAAAAGTTTTTTTCTGTAACAGAATTATTTCATTAAAATTTGTAAAGTAAAACAAGAATAAACGTATATTTATGTTTCTACTTTTTGGTAAATAAAAATGAAAATAGATCTTTTATGCTTCTCACCATGTTTCTTCTTTTCCTTTGCTTTGTTATGTCGTTTGTGTGTTGTTTCAACTGTAAACGAGTACATTTTTTTGTATGAAAATGGTTTTATTCTAATTTTATCTCAACAAATTCTTGACAGTATAAAACAAATAAAACGAAACTTAAACAACAATAACATATCTTTTTGTAGCGATGTAGTAAACATTGAAAATATTAAAGTCGGTGTTCAACGAAAGAAAATTGTACCAGATTTACCAAAAGAAAAATATCATCATGTATTTATTTCTTATGCCGAAGTTGACCAGGAATTCGCCTATCAGCTAATAGAGAGATTGGACAGAGCTGGATATAAAACATGCCATCACAACAAGGATTTTACACCTGGATGGCCAATAACAGATAACATAAAACATTGTGTCATGGGTTCAATGAAAACGATTGTTATTTTGTCTGAAGGATCCATTATTAGTCCTTGGTGTAGTTATGAAACTGAAATAACTTTATATATGAGTATGGAAATGAGAAAGAGGATTCTGATTCCACTAGCAATTGAAAACTGTAAAATACCAGATCACCTCAAAAATTTGACAAGGATTGAGTATTACAACGACAAAGTTGATTGGTGGGCTAAATTACTTGATGCTATAAATGCTGCAGGTATGTTTGATAAATTGATACAATAGAACTCTTAACGGGAATTTAAATAAACAAACGACATTCAACAATAATATATACAAAAATTGAGATCAAAGGAATAAAAATTCAAGCAATTCTGTTATCTGTTGTTAACACGTTATTTTTCTCAGTTGACATAGGATTTTAATTATTATAAAGTGGTTTTGGTAAACAATTTCAAAACCGACATGGTTTATTTTGTCATTTTTACCAAATGTCTTCTTTTTAATTATTTGATAAATTATCACAAATAATTTTTAGAATTTTTGTTAGATATATGTCATCTTGGTAAATTTGATTTTACCCAAGTAATTTGTTATTGTTTTTATTTCGTTTTTTTTTTTATTTTATTAAGTACATGTTTACATGTTTTACAATAGTATATTTTATTTCTCTGCTTTTTTGTAAGCGAATCAACTCAGGTATAACATCAAGGTTATGCATATCCTCACTCCAAAATATTGAAGATAAGTCAGTTAAACATAAGTTTTATTTTCACAAAGCATATAATGTAAACAGCAAACATCAACATGTGTTTAATGTATTGCAACAGTGGTACTCTTGTTTTAAATTTTGAATCATAATCAGGTAATCGTATTCTACCTATGCTCAAAAATATTAAAATATTCAAATTAGCATCGTTGCTTGAGCTCCAATAATAGTATGAACATTGATGTTTATTTTAGACGAGGTGCCAATATTTCACAGTGATATACCTGCAATATCCTCTAAAGCATTTGAGTTCAATCCTTGTAAGTATATAGAGGTCACCTATAAAAAAAAAACTATATATGTTCGATAACAGAATGTACAATAGATCGAATATTACCAATCTACTAAATAAATATAAAGTTAAAGAAACACTAGAAGGACCTGACATTTGTTTAAGATCATCAAAAATAACAAAAATATGCCCAGATTTTTAACAGTAACATAATATTAATTTAATCATATTTCTGGCTTTATGGTAATTACTTATTTATGAACGAGTTCCGAAAAATAAAGCGTTGTTTTCTGCATTAAGATCCGGCAATATATCAATTTTACCTATAGGAAATACACTTGAAATCTAATAGAGAATGTGAAGGGAATTAAGTCACTAAATACATGTATTTCTCAAAATCAATTTAAACAATTCAAAAAGAATTTTAGAAAGAAAAAGTCTGTTTTATAATTCATTTCAACTGGCAAGTATAAAAAAAGTAATAAAGAATATAAATTAAAAATATTTGAAATATTACAGCAAAGCATTAGCAAAAATTAAGTACTTATAATTCAAAGACAACTTTACTTTGCTTTTTAAAAACATTTATTTTCCAGATTTTACCAACTTAGATCCACTTGTTAATATAAAAGCCGGGTATTCATGCCTCTGTTACAGTAAAGTAGATAGACGTTACGTTCCTGGAGCATTAAACAGAAGAGGCATCAAGGTAAAATTGAAAAAGCGTCTATATATTTTTTCTATTTAGAAAATATACTGCGGTATTGACTTTGTAATTCAGAACTTTTTTCTCCTCTTTGATTTGTAACTGTACCTATACTTGGCTGAGTACAATCATATTTTTCCATTACAGTGTGACCCCTAATTTTTAAATTATATATATATATATATATATATATATATATATATATATATATATATATATATATATATATATATATATATATATATATATATCAAATATGGACCTCTCCTGAATGATCAGTTCTCCTATAGTGTTGTCTGGAGACAATATGATATGATTCTTTAAGCAGAAGATTAAACAAACACTTAAAAAACTGTTTCAAGACAAAAAATATAAATCATGATGCTGAATGGCACGTTAAAAAGAATGTTTTAAATGTGTTTTTTACATAATAAAATACCGAATAAGAAGAATTTTAGTTGAGCTAAATTTTGGCGATTTTGAAGAGAAAAGACAACACTATAAGAGAACTGTTCCCTCAGGAGAGGTCCATAATAGATTTAGCACATCACATGTCTTTTATTTTCCAATCTGAGCGAGAACATATTTCGTGGCTTCCTTTGTTTTTTTTTTGTTTTTTTTGGATGTGAACAGATCATTTAGATCTTTTGAATTAACATTTGCAATCCGGTCGTCGGAAGCCATTTTGTATCAGACGACAACAAAACAGAGCGCCACCAGAACAAAGGGGCGAAATTTTATTTGCTTTGCGGGGGGGGGCGCATATATATATATATATATATATATATATATATATATATATATATATATATATATATATATATATAAAGCTGGCAAACTAGTACACAGTACAACGGGTACTAGTTGGCTACATCTGCCACTCTTAAAATCAAAATTGAGAACGCATAGAACATAGTTCTACCTGACGTCAAGAACATCAAGGATTATTTTGAATATTGCGACATAAAACTGTATTATATATACGCATGTGTGTGTGTTTTACTTTCAAAAGCCACAATGTTTCGTCTATTGCGTCTATATACCAAAATATACTAATAGAAATTTAAATATCGACATTTTGGTTGAATATAAAACTAAACAAAGGTTTGTTCCCTCATGCAAAACATTCCTTAGCTGGATTTGGATTTATATAATTTTGAAACTTTAGAATCATTATTTGCAACTGTTTGGCTTATGTTTTTTATCTATCAAGCTTTTCGGTCTTCGTGTCACTGATGAGGAATGAATTTCCGAAATGTGCACATCTGGCACATCAAAATTTAACTGGTATTTGTGTTATATATACTGTTATAACAATCTTAAAGAACTAAAGATATTTTGACTAAATAGCAATTATTTTTCTGTTTGCCTAGGACATCTTTAGTAGAATAAGTGTAAAAAAAATGTAGCTATGATATAGCAAAATCCCATCTAGAAGTTGTTGAGAAAATAAGCATTGAGAAACTATTCTTTAACAGTTTAAAAAGCTTGAATAGTTTACAGTCCGTTTCTGGAATATTTTAGTTGTGATACACTTAAGTGTCTATTAGAAATTAACAAATGATTTCTGTGATCGTTCATAATAAGATTTACTTTCTCAATTTCGTTATATTAATTCCTTGATTTTTTCTATTTTTTCCTCTTCTGATTTAATCATCTACCTAGCTCTGATCTTCATTTGGACTTGTTTGACTTTTCACTGTGTTTAATTATATAAAATTAGTCATTTTAAAACTTACTTAAGGTCACTTTTTAGGTAATTTTAATTCTCTGATAACAATCGGAAGTTTTTCAGGCAATCTCTTTTCTCGGCTTTTAATTTATGGATCATTATGGCTAAATAGCTCTAAATGTGTAAAGCAAGTTCTGTATCTCTGATTTCATTGGTAGATGTTACCATATTGCTTAAAACAGTAGTAATTTTATTTGAAGTTGAAATCCAATTCGTCGTATTTTTTTTTATTAATTAATTAATATAATTTATTTATTGCGTAGTTACAATAAAAGTAAATGAGTTTTTTTTTAATGTGAATTATTTGTTCATGTTTTAGATTTATGATAATGAGTAGGTTTATTTTTGAACTGGAAAATATAGGCAATTAATGAACATCGCTTATTCTATATAAGAAATTTTTAAAATTACTTCTGACAATGTTTGTCCGAAAAATTAAGTTGGAACTTTAAAAACGCCAAATTATAAATCGTACAAAATAGCAACAAAATTGACAACATGAATAGTAGAATACAATCAGACATACATCTTTCACAAAAAATAGCAGAGAACCAAACCAAGCAAAACATTATTGTAATATAGACATTCTTGTAAAGTTCGAAGGTTCTTATAAGGAAAACAAATGGATCACAAATGATCAATACTAAACCGATAGTACGGAAAGTTTTGACGAAATGCATAACATTTGTACAAAATATTTTTGAATGTCTTTCAATTTGACGTATTTAATTCCACATAAGTGATATTAAGTTTTCTTAAGATTTCATTTCAATACAGGTTCTCATATTTCTTTTTACAGATTTCACAACAAGAGTATGAAGAATTAAAAGACTATATCAACAGACATGTATTGCTCAAATCTTACGTCTTTACCAACAACATAGGCCTTAGTATCTTTTGTTTCCTTGTTGTATTCGTCTTTAGCTGGATTTTTGGTTTTTTAATGATTTTTGACAAAATGTGTCCGGAAAAAAATAATGAATTGAATAATTCAGTGTGTTTGACAGGAATCGTGCTCTTGCTAATTCCAATTGTATTTCTGATTTTTTGTTTGTCTTGCTGGTTTAAACGGAAAAAGGTATCGTATGTAAATAAACATATAATGTTAACTTTTTATTTCAGGACAAATCTAAATGCTAAAAGTTGTGTAAGAATGACGACATTCACTTAAAAATCAAAACTTATTTTAAAGGGAAACGCAAACGTGGAATTGTTTCGATTTTTGAAAGTCTTTGTTTGATTCTTGTCCTGTCCCACCAATCTAAATCAATGTCATATTTATAGGGTAAAAATGCGCCCAGGAAATGTGCAAACAATATTTGCTAATTGAAAATTTGATATTCATGCCTAAAACTTAATATCTTCAGAGGTTTATTTTTTAACGATAATTCAGATTAAAAACAATTAAAATGATTTTTTATTATGTATATCATATTTTGCAAGTTTGCAAAGTTTTTACTTTGTTTTTGGGATTGTGATATGGACAAGGACTGATATGTTTGTTTTATTTCAAATCTTTAAATGAATCAAAAATATTTTTATTTGATATTTTGACAATATCACAACAGTATTATAATTATACTTTGTACAATTTGTTAAAAAACATATGATATTTAATGCCTTTATAAACATTGATCAAATTTAATATTTTCAACAAAACACTCGTCATGTAGGTTACACTCTTTACTGCACGAGTAGAAATAGAGACGACATTTAAAGCTGCATTACGTTTTATATCCATAATGTAAAACTGCACATTTTTCCTAACTATACCTCATAAAAACTGTAATACTTGATTCCATGATGAATCCTTTTACTTACATTAAAAGTCTTTGCTAGTTTGATTTGCCAAATGTTTTATTATGCTTTTTCTTTGAACATTGACGTGATTTTTTATCAAAATGAGGCAACGTCAACAAAAACAGAGTAAAATATGTTTTATAAAATGAAAATGCATAAATTTAAATATAATTTTTCGTAATTCTCAGTTAGTTTCTTGTTTCAATGTTAAAAAAGTCTCAAAAAGCCTGATGTAAAAACCAAGAACCTTGGTTTCACCTTTGAGAGACCTCCATACACAACATCTACTCCAGGCCAAATAGAAATAAAGCTTTGTCTTATGTGCCTATATATTCGCGTTGTAAATATATAATACAAATACCAGTTAAATTTTGATGTGCCAGATGTACACATTTCGGAAATTCATTCCTCATCAGTGACACTTGGGGCCGAAAAGTTTGATACATACAAATATAAGCTAAACAGTTGAAAATAATAAATCTAAAGTTTCAAAATTATATAAATCTAAATCCAGCTAAGGAATGCTGTGCATGAGGAAACAAACCTTATTTTTAAATTAATTTCAAATTTAAGGCGACTGGAAATTTTGCCAAATGGTACATTTTCTGACAGCACAAAGTACTGCCTACTGAGTTATGGATACCCTCGGGGAGTTATACTCCACCAGCAGCGGTATCCGCTCAGGGGTAGTAAATATATAATACAAATACCAGTTAAATGCCAGATGTTCACATTTCGGAAATTCATTCCTCATCAGAGACACTAAGACCAAAAAGTTTGATACATAAAAATATAAGCCAATCAGTTGAAAATAATAAATCTAAAGTTTTGAAAATTATATAAATCCAAATCCAGCTAAGGAATGCTGTGCATGAGGGAACAAACCTTAGTTTTAAATTAATTTCGAATTTTAGGCAACTGGAAATTTTGCTAAATGGTACATTTTGTAACATATTTAATACGTTTAAAAATAATATGTGGTAATACTACTATATAGTTTTAACTTTGATTTGAAAACATTTTGAGAATTCAGGCTGTTGAAACACGACGGATTAACGGCATATCACAATTAGGCACAGGAAACTTGTAAAAAAAATCAATTGTTTATTTTCTCAATCAACAAATTTAGAAATAAATAATTTCCACAAGCTAACATAGACAATGCTTAAGATCATAATTATGCTAGCTAATTTCAAATATTATGTATATTCTTTGAGGGAATGAAGGATTAGTGCGTTATAAATTGATCTATTATAGCTATTCTGCATAATTCGAAAATTACTCACCATGAGTTTGTTTTTTTTTAAAATATAAATCAACATTGTCAAGTACTAAAACATGCAAAGCTTGCTAGCAAATGATATAAAGTATATGATAGAGCGTTTTCCCACCACGGCAAGCTGCTACCAAATAAATTGTAAATTCAGAAATATTGCACGCCGTGGATGTTCAAGGCTCCCAAAACGTTTTATCTTTATGGCCGTCATCATAATGTTGTTAAGAGGTATGAAGTCGGTGTATCCTAACATATTGGATATATTTGACGTCCATTTGTTGCGTGCTCCTTTCATTCTCAAATTTGATTTTAAATATTATTTTATATCTTGCAATCTTCATAATTCAGTACATAAGTGTTAACACTAATCTGACATAGTTTATCAGTGACGACCAAAATCTCGAATATTAAATTTTATAAGCTAAACGTAAGGGGAAACAATTCCTTATTTAAATCTCACTACTCAGATTTAGCAATTATCTTCTTTTGTGCACTGATTAATTATTTTTTTATCTATCAATAATTCTTTTTAAGAATATTCAGATAACAGAAAATTGTCATTTTAGGGCAACAAAAACTTCTAAGTTGTTCATCATATAGTAAAAGCACTTGTCACTCAATTATAAGCTGTTAATTTTGTTGATTGTACAATTTATTGTTTTAATCTGTTGATAAATATTTTTGTATTTTGTTTAAATAGTTAAAAACAGCATAATTTGCATAAAAAAATTGCCAATCATTTGTTTTATAATGAATAATTTTTTCTATCACTCATAGCTGTAAAGGCAGAAGCAAAAAAAATTGTTTATTTTGTGGTCAATATTTCAAAAAGAGTTGCTGTTAGTTTTTTAAACTGGTATAGATATAATTATTAACCACAATCTTAGTCCTTTAACTTATCTAAGACATTTTGAGTCACCATTAAATCTAATGTCACAATCTTTGCATTCACTAAAGATATAGCAAATTTAAAGAATGCTTTGAATGAGGAAACAAAACTTTAGTTTTTTTAGTTAAATTTCAAAAATTAAGACAGTCGAAAATTTTGGTAAATACAATATGGTAAAAATAGAAAAATATATATTTTTTATATAAGTATAAAATGGGCAGTGATGCTTAAACTTTGATACAATTTTACATTTCCTGTTTTACCATACATTTTAGAATATAGCTTCTTGTATGCTGGTGTAGTTAAACTCCCCAAGGGTATCCATAACTCAGTAGGTAGTACTTTGTGCTGTCAGAAAATATACCATTTAGCAAAATTTTCAGCCGTCTTATATCTTAAATTTATTTAAACTAAGGTCTGTTCCCTCATGCAAAGCATTCCTAAGCTGGATTTGGATTCACAATATTTTGGATCTTTAGATTCATTATTTTTTCAACTGTTTGGCTTATGTTTTTGTCTATCAAACTTTTCAGACCAAAGTGTCACTGATCAGAAATGATTTTTCGAAATGTGTACATATGGCACATCAAAATTTAGCAGGTATTTGTGTTATATTTACTACCCCTGAGCGGGTACCGCTGCTGGTGGAGTATAACTCCCCGAGGGTATCCATAACTCAGTAGCCAGGACTTTGTGCTGTCAGAAAATATACCATTTAGCAAAATTTTCAGCCGTCTAATTTTTTAATTTATTTAAACTAAGGTCTGTTTCCTCATGCAAAGCATTCCTTAGCTGGATTTGGATTCATATAATTTTGGAACTTTAGATTCATTATTTTTCAACTGTTTGGCATATGTTTTTCATCTAACAAACTTTTCGGCCCCCAGTGTCATTGATGAGGACTGATTTTTCGAAATGTACGCATATGGCACATCAAAATTTAGCAGGTATTTGTTATATATATACTTCCATATTAAACGGATTTTATAAAAAATAATTGTGTTTTCCAACCGGAAAATGGTACATGTCATTTTCGCGAACACCGGTAAAACGATCATGATAATAATAATATAAAATTTTCTCATTTAGTTAGCAAGTTATCTTTTTGTCTAAATAGTGACATTCAGGAGTACCGATATGAGAAATAGCGAAGTGATGATATATCTTTTTATTATTATTATTATTTTTTTTTTTTTGCCATCCATTGGGGAACCCTCCTCTTTTCAGTAGAGAACTTAATACAAACTTTCAGAAGAATGCTTTAGTTAATTACAAAGAATATAAAAAATGTACATGAGAAAAAAATGAAATCTAAAAAATGTTGATTGTTTTTAGAAAAACACTAAAAGCAATGTTTTCATATTAAAGTTGTTTCAAATTTTTATACAAATACACAAATGAACATGATTGTTTAGTGAAAATTTTTTTGAAAAAGGAAGTTTTTCCTATCTCACTAAATCATTAAATGTCTAAGGCTATAAGAATGTACGCCTTTGATCGAGCATTTTCGGCAAGAAAAACTCGCAGGAGACCTCAGATATAAATTGTGACGACTTTTTTAAAACAAAAAAGGCTTAAAGTAAAACAAAAAGAATTTGAACCATAGATTTACGATATTAATTATAACAGCTGTTCAAATAACACAGAGTTTTTTGTCTTGGAAGACCTGAATATAATGATTCATACTTTAACAAATTTTTCAAAAAATATTAATAAGATATGTTTTTCTTTCGATAATCAAGTTTTGCGGCATTAAAATTCAAACGCAGTTTTACATATAATATGTAACAAAAATACCTGTTAAACACAATTGGAGTTTTCACCTTTTGGATCAAGTCGATTCGGGATCTTATACCAGTCCAAAAAAATAGGAAAAATATGTTACAACTATTTTAAAGATATTCTTGAGTTAAAGGATATTTAATTTCTATTGGTAGAATATTATGAGAAAGGCGGTTGTTTCATGTGTAAATAGTTTACAATTTTTAAAATTAACTTAAATTTGTAACTAAGAAAACATTTGAAATTATCTATTATTAAGAAGTATATTTTTTTTAAAAATAATTATGATTTTTTTTAAATAAGAGTAATTAAGAACAAGTAAATTATTGGATATAGTTTTATGATTTTTTTTAAATTTACTTTTAGCTTTGTATGAAATATGTTTAATAGTTACAGTAATAATAAAAAAATATTTTTTATTGTGATAAATATATTAACATTTATAACTCTGTATAAATTCCAAGCATTTTTCTAATTCATTAACGGTAATAAAGACAAAATAATTTTAAAAAAATAGGTAGAAATTTACAACCGATGCGGGATCGACTATCTGAAATTGCAAAATATATTAATTTTTTTCAAATTTACACTTTGTACACGTGTTCTCCGCCTTTCCTTTATTTCTTCATTGTTTTTCTCGCAACATGTTTAATTTTTCAACATACAACACCATAAAATGCTTACTGTACACAATATTAAACTTTTTCAAATATCATATTTAAAAGACGTTGTAATTTATGTTAAGGCCAAATTTCAATACCCGTGCTTTTAATATAATGTTTAAGTATGAAAAACTTAGGCATGAAAAAGATGAAAAAATAATCATTGTATTAAAGTAGTTTACAGGTGGAAATCAAATATATAAATAAAACAAACTAAATCTATTATCGTTGTTGACGTAACATAATTTTCCATATTGTCTAAACATACCAAGCAGATACTCGTACAACATATTTTCACTTTTTACTGCTAGTTTGCTTTAATGACAAAATGAAGGAATTGACCATCATGGTACAAGTTTTTCGATATTTTGCCTAGAAGTATTTTTGTGTTTCGAGGTCTTCAAAAGGTTTTTTTAAAATAAAATTTTGTTGAGTAAAATCCATCGGATTTTTAACAAAGGCATTTGGGTGTAAATAGAAAATAATCTCCTTTTCGGCATATAAGAGACACCATTTTCCGAGAAGGAAAGAAGACATTTCAATGGTTAACATTATCTGTGGTTTAAAAAGATAATCTTGTTTTATGTTCTAAATTTTCTATTAAAATTTTTTCTTGCGTATTAATAATGGAATTGCAAATTTTTATAATTCATATATGAATCAGATTATTTCTTTTTTCAGAAAGAAAAACAACTTCACAAAAAAACTTTTTCGGAAATAAACAGACGTTTGATGAAACATAATGTAATAGTCACCAGTATAAACGATCCGTGGTTTAATTATTTTCTCGTATCCTTAGAACTGTTGCAAGTATATATATATATATATATATATATATATATAAATATATATATATATATATATATATATATATATATATATATATATATATATATATATATATATATATATATATAACCAGGGTGTTGATTCGTTTGTTTGATTTGTTTTTCTTAAAGTGAAACACGATGCAAACTAAGAAAATATAACTATAAATATAACACATATTACTTGAGAAATAACATTACATCATCATACAGATATCTTGACTTGATATATTTTGCATAAAAACAATGAAAAAATAATTTTAAGTTTTTAATTCGAAGTGTTCAGGCGTTAGGCATGATTAAGGAAACGTATTTCTTTCTACAGACTAGAAAATGTTGCATGAGACATAATGTTATTCATAATCAATCGATGTTAACAAGTTAACAAAACCTGTCTCTACTGGAATATTTTATCTGCGTCTAATTTCAAACGATAAGTAATATATCTGAAATAATGTAAGTGTAGTGTAATAATAATGTAATATCTGAAAAAATGTAAATTTGTTTTATTTCTATCTATAAAGTTAAATTAAATTGTAGCTTCAATTTAAATTGGTTATATAAATTTTAAGAACTTCCTCTTAAATATAAGTAGTAAAAAGACAAATTTTGTAAAAATTAATTACATAGCATTTTTGTACCTTTTTTTTTTTACATAATTATGATTCGTTATCAAATAAACCATTATTATTCATAACGGATTCTTGAAAAATTTATTCTATTGAATGTATTTGTAAATTAAGATTTTTGTTTGTTCTTAACGCACGTTTCTTGAACATTGAATGTTGTTATATAAAGGTTGTATGATATATTACTTGTGTTATATTTACAAACTTCTTGAATTTTTTATTGTATTATTCATGTCTCGTTTTTGCAACGATAGTTTTTGCATACGCCTTTCGATTAAATATCCACAATTAAATATTTCCTTGACAACAAAAAGTTTCATTTCGCATACTACAACTGCCAGCCATGTTTGGTGAGTAAAAGGTAATTTTATTGTAGTAATTAGTTTAATGGTAAGTTTAAGAGCAGATTTAAACATTTTAATTTTTGAAAACATTTTTAAAAATGTTATCTTTTTATTTATAAGACACATCACTCTAATTTCGAAAAAAAAAACAAACAGCAAAATAAGGTTTATCGAAAATCGTTACATTTTAGGATAGCAAATGCATTTCAATTATTGCATTATTTAAATATTGATATGGATCTATGATGTTTAACTTCGTAAATTAATCTCGATTACCCTACAAAATATTGAGAACCGTCTGATTTCAATATCCTATTCTGTTTCAGTTTATGAGATATGTTTTTTTTGGTTTTATTACAGGATCATTTACAATATGTGCTAGAAAACAGTAAACAGACCAATCCTGTTAACCCTAACGAACTCGTGTGTATCGCAAACGAAAACGAATCAGAATGCAACGCAACTCAGTCAAGTTTTCAGTATAAAAGTGAATGTGGTAGTAAAAATTGTTCGATTGAAATGTGTCTTGATGAGGTAAGTGTTTTCAGTAAGAGCAATATACAATATTATGTACTTTTGATACTAAAGAAAACAAATTGACACATCGTTCTAGAGTTTCAGCCATATTTTTCATCCTTTACATTGTAGGATCTTTTCTTTGAAATTATGTCGATAATTTTTATTTATTTATTTATTTATTTATTTTTTTTTGCATACGCTTTATGGTTAAATAAGGGTCAAATTTTACAAGCACCAAAAATTATTTGCTTATCGCAGTCCATTTACCCCTGAAGTTAAATCCTTTAATAGAGGATACAGCAAGAGATGCTGTTTCTTGCTAAATTTTGATCTCCAAAGTATAAACCCAATTTTATCCAATAAAAACCAATTATGAGTTTTTGAAACACGAAAATATTTCAAAAGTTTTAAAATGTTATTTCTGTAGCGTGAGAAGTTGTCGTTTTTCTGAAGGAAAAACGAGTCAAAAGATTATATTTTGGGTGCTACAAATAGACCTTTTAAATGCAACTTAATTTATTTCAACGTGTAAATTATTGATATGTGAATCAAGTAAAAAGTCTTAAGCATTGAACATGGTTGGGACGGATGTTTTTCCGATTGATTCTCACTCTGAACCCACTTCAACCCAGTACAAACTTTTACAAAACATACAATTACAATACAAATGCTTGTTATCTTTTTACATATTGGTGCGTTTAACGTGACCAAACGGCAGAAAGTGCACAAATTTATTTGTTAGTGCACTAGGGAAATAGTGATCAATCAGATAAAATCCTGCAATCCAACTGGAAATTGTAGGCTTGTTTTAATTGTAACAACATTTAAAACACAGGGTCAACCAAACATAACCCAAAAAAACAAAGTCTACAATACTGAGGAATTATTTTACCATTTTCATAGTGCAGTGTGTTTGAAATAAAGAAAGAAAAAAACAGATATTGACAGATCTGAATCTTTCGCATCTATCTTTTGACGTTTTTCACATTAAGATTGATTGATAAAAACAATTCTTTGGTGAAAAATACTTATACATTGTAGAATAATACTAAAACAACTACAAGAAAGAAAAGTAGTGAATCAGGATCACGGTCACATCATTTATCAAACGAGAAAGAGATTAAAACCGAGAAAGATTACGAAGAGGTAAATAAATAAACGTATATAAATTTAAATAACATCAGCAAATACACTGTTTATTTTAAACGAACATGTAATTTGTTAGCAACAACACAATGACTAACACCTAGGCCAGGTTCGCCTCTATTTGTATCATATTAAAAGTATTCACCAAGTCTTAAAGACCCAATATCTTTGCATAAAATTGAGAAACAGCACTATAAATTAATATAAAAATGAGTAGACGATTATTTAATCAAATTTACGAAATGTGAAATACATGCTTATGACTCAAGGCAAATATTGAATCTAATTACTTTTTTTAACTTTTACCGGACAATTCCAGCTTCTGACCGAATTTGTCGAGAAGTTTTGAAAAGGTCTAATACACACACGCACATTTACAGACTGTATTTTGCCATAAGCTCATGAGACTTAAGGTGAGAAGAGTTAACAAGACATCTTTTGTCTTACAATTCGTTTTATATATTAAAGGCATCAGACGGTTCGAAAGCTTTTAACTGGATTTCCACAAACATGACTGCATATATAAAAGGTCTAACTATGTAGCGGAAACAATTTAATGAGCTATAACCAAATCAGCTAAAATATCAAAAAGAAAAAACTTGATTGAATGTAACAAAGCCTTGATTGAACGACTTGGATTACATTTGCTCGATTTGAATACATGTATATGTTTTGCCAATAGTTTTAAACCTTATTTTTAGGAAGCGAGATCGATGCTTTTGAAGAATTCTGCTAAATATCTCGTGTTGTATCTGTTAGAATCTCTTCCAAAATCGGAAGCGCCACGACATACACAGAACGTCATTTGCCTGTGCGAATATGTTGAATTCATAGAAGGATTAGTACCGAACGACAAAAAAAAAACAAACTGACCAACGACAATAAAAACGTTGTTTAAAAATTCGTTAATATTTTTCATCACTCTAACAATTATTTTAAAAGAACCAATCAAACAATCAATGTGCATTGGACAACGGGTTCGACCGGTAAATCCTTCCCCTTTTTGAACAAATATGACAGACAGAAGAACAGGAAGACATACATTAGAATATAAATAAAAATAAACGTATTTCCTTATATATATATATATATATATATATATATATATATATATATATATATATATATATATATATATATATACCTTCCTTTTGTTCAGATGTAGAAATAAAAGTTCAATACATAACTTCAATTACAACAGATATAAAGACAATAAAAGAATTAAATAAAATTGATCTTATTTTGGCACTTTAATTAATATTATTGACTTGAAGAAAGATTTGCATTAGGCTGAAGCATAAATTAATCAAAATAAAACAAACATACCATTCCAAAACAAATAAATAAGCTTGAAATGAACAACGCTGCGTAAAAATTGAAAATGAAAATGCAATTAGATACAGAACTTTAATAAAAATTGAATCAACACAAGCCATAAATCCACATGCATGTCAATGTAAGTTTCACATTTTTATGAATTCTCAGGCGTATTTAACTTATTAAGTTACAAGTCAATCTAACTTAATTAAATAAGAAACTGTGCCCATATAATGAAGTTACTCGAAGAAACAATCACGTAGTCTGTCTTTGGCAGTTTGGAGTCTGTTCTTTAACTTGCGCCCTTTTGTTGTTCAGTTTGTAGTGCCTTCCTTTAAGGCGGTTGTTGTTCGTAGCTAGGTAGTCTCATAGTGGTTCCATCTCGAAGCAGGCATCTCTATCCACTGTTCAGTCATATAGTTATTAAAGCATTTGGTGGAAATATTATCAGAATCAAACTCACATAACGATTCAAACCACACATTTTCTGCTTCATTAGGTGGAAATAACGGTAAGGCTGCAGCACATCTAAAATGTTTATAAAGTTCTTCATCATTCTTGTATATTTCCTGGAGCCCTTACTGAAAAACTTTTTTTCCATATCCTTTGGGAATAATGGATAAACAACCTTTTACAGTTGCATTTGGAAGCATCTGTTTTACTGCGTTTCGGGATGCACACTCAAGGTAAAAAATATTGTCCTCAGATTAAATAGACTGTTGTTGTTGATGGCTGCCGTTTTAATTCATTTAGGAGTCTAGTGTAGGTTGTCTTACTTTTACCTGGGAGTATGGCAAACACTAACGGGTATTACTTTGTTGTCAAACATGGCATGGAAAGTATAAAGATGCTTAAATATTCCCGGACTTGCATATTTATAGTCTCTCGACTGAATTATTTCATCCTCATATGGTAAAGGGTTAAAAGTATCAGCACACTTCCGCTTAAAATTCGACAAAAGTCTGCAGAATTTGTTTACAGTTCCGTTACAGACTTTTTCCTGCCCATTTTTAGTAAACTTATTTACTATTGTCATTTTACGGCGCATTTTCACAACATATCTTTTACCATTCACAACTAAATAACTAACCCTAGCATATGGAATAAACTTAACATTAACATTTAACATTAATTTGCCATTTTTGAAGATTGTGATTTTTTATTACAAAACAAAACCCACATATGCTGCTCGTAGAAGTGAAAGCTTGAAGAATACAAGTTCAAGTTCAGGACCTTGAATCTGGGTAGCACTCAACTAATAGCTTTAATCGATCACTTCTTTAATTAAAAATTCCCCCTTTAAATAAAAACCGTTATCACAATCGATCATATTTATTTAAAGGAGGAATGCTTGATAGAAGAAATAATGAATGAATGATTTTAAATAATTATAAGTTATATATGTCATAAAAACTGTTTTAAACTTAAAAAATGCAATGTATTTATTCTCAGAAATAATGTGGTACAAATAAACTAAATAAAAACAAGTGTTCATACATTTACATACATTACCAAACACAAAGTCAATTCTTATACTTATAATTCTCGGCATATTTATGTGTAAGATAATAATGTAAACTATGTTAAAATCACCATGTACCAATTCTTGAACCTACATATATTGTGTAGCTATTGCACACTGTGCATGTGCTAGGTTTGGGCTAAATTATTAAAAACAAAAAATTGTTCCAAGCTTAACACGTATTTTATTGCAATATATGCACAATTAAAATGCTAGTTTATATTGTATGCATAAGTACATCGCGTTCTTGCAATATTTTGAAAAAGTTTACGTATAAACATTAACATATGCTTTGACATGTGTTTTTATAAGTAGACCAGAGACATCTGTTTACAATTTTTTGTGTATTTCCACGCCCTTAACTGTTACGTCACATAACTGATCGTTCTATACTGAAGTTATAAGACTATGAACTAACGAGTCTAACAAGGGTTCACATAGTACAAAATATTAGCTGTTGTAAATATTTGGAAAGCAACAGACATAAAAACTATATCTACAATGAACAATTTTAAAAGTGGTAAAATATGAGTATAATGCACATGTTCAAAAATAAGGTCATGACCTTTACCTTTTAGTATGCCTCTTATCAGCATTTTAAAGCAAAAACCAAAACAATCTACCAAACCATTAAGATAAACTGAAAAACTTGACACTAAATCCTTTATAAAAAAGTATTGTTTGGAAAACAACAAAAACTAAAATCTTCATTAACATATGATAACAAATACTAAAATAGTAGTGAAAGTAAAAATATAAAACAAAAAGTGGGCCAAGACCTGGATTTTTGATTTTGATTTAATTTGAAAATTATTAAAGAATATCTCATAACAGAAAATCCAATGTAAATATATTTTTAAAATACGAAATCTGTTAAAATAGTCAATTGATTACTACGGGGACTTTATACGACGAAGCAAACTGCTTTCAACTAAATTGTTGACTTGAGGATACTGCAAGCCTAGACTAATCAAGGCCCTTAAAAAGTTTTTTGGTCGTCATCATAATATTGTTGATAAGTATGACGTCACTGTATCCAGACTTATACTGGATATATTTGACTTTCCATAGTTCTATGTTTCTTCCATTCTTAAAAGTGACTGGTGTAGCTAGCTAGACAGGAGATGCTCACCCTTCCGGAGCACCTGGCCTCACTTCCTTGATAGAAGTTCACGTGTATAATTAAATTTGCCAGTTTTTCCACCTTTTTTGGTGGGGGGTTATGATTTGGACATAGACTGTTATGTTTGTTTTTTATTATATAAAACCATTTTACATAAATTCTAACCATTTTTTCCGAACGAATTTATCAATCTGTACAAACTAAATAATTACAGTACAAGAGAAACTCACAATAAAATCGGTCTTTGTTTATATATTGTGGTTTCGAAAAAGCATTTTTTTAACATTTCAGTCGCGGTTACCTACTTGTATTTGCCACGGAATTCAAAAATACAACCTTGATTGGTGAATTGCCTTCCAAAAGAACGTGATTAAAATTTTACGACAATTAATTTAATTACATTATAATTTATGTTATATATTCCTTGTTTGATATACTTATAGAAACAGTTTCAAAACAGATGTATGATTATATTGCGAATGTTTTAGTTTTACATCAACGCATATATTTGTTTAGAACTCTTGTCTCAATTTTTTAAGTTTTACTATGATGATTATGGAAGTCTTAATAAAATAAATGTATTTCGATGTTTAGATCTAACAATTATCTAAATCCACACCACAGAACATTATTGAACACTATTTTCTGATTGTTTATTGTGTATTAGTTAAAGCCAATAGTAGATATATTTCCCAGGTTTCATCTGGAACATGGCAAAATACTTGCATGAGCCAAGTCGTTGCTAAATGTTCGGTTTTAAAAGAAACGCATGTTTTTTACCACATTTAATACACTATATTTAAATTAAAATGTTGTTTGTAGTTGTATAGAATTTGACATAATGACTTAACTTTTTATCTGAGGTAATAATAACGGAATAATAGATAATTAAAATAGTTTAAATGGAAAATTATTTTTTGTTGTTTTTGAGTTAATTAGGGCAAATTAACAATTACTAAATTTTAATAATGCATTTTTAATTAAATTAATTTATTCAACTTCAGTTACAAGGACCCCATTTTGAGCTACCTTCACTAAGGTAAACAATAGGCCGATAACACTATCGAGTTACGGCCCCTGATCCGCTAGAGGGATACTACTTCCGGGGAGTTCACGGTTGTAAACAACTTGGGTGCTACTATTATTTATCTATTAAATGTCTGGTGTTTCAGTTAAAATACATCGTTTGTTTATGTAAAATGGTCATATATATAAACTTTGAGGATTTTTGTTATTAAAAGTATTTTATTTTTATTTTCTCTACTTGTCATTTAAATCAAACAGTATAAAAAACCCGATTTTTTGCAATCAGAGTTGATATCTATGTTGACTAAATTTTGACACTTGATCAGGTAATAGGGGAGGTTTTGACCTATGGAATTGAACATATATTGCATGCTTAAAACTTTTAATGTATACAAGATCGTCTCAGGTACAAGGATACAACCATTGATCTTTAATTAACATGAATATACACAGGTATTTAAAGATACCTGTGTATATCCACACCTTGACATGGTCTAATATTCACACTTATCCCGACTTTCTGTACATCAAAGGTTTTTATTTTCCCAAAATACCTTGAAAACCGGATCAGGGGGCGACAACTCGATAGTGTTATCGGCCCATTAACTTTTTGTTGTTACTATGGCACATGAAAAGTAACAAAATCTAGTCAAAAAATACCATTATAATCTATCATTCAAATTACATTTTGTTGCATAAAGGGAGATACAAATTGCTTGGACAGAATTTGTATTAACAAAAAGGAAATTTTTGACTGATATCATTAAAAATCTGTAAAAAAAAAAAAATTGTTATTTTTATTTTTCTTAAAAAAAAAATAATCAGCAGATAGTAATGTCTGTAAACAAAGGAAACATTTATTACGGTCGATATTACAGTCGAATGGAAAATCGTTTTGTTTTCGTGTTTCATTTAAATTTCTTTTTTCTTCTTTATGAATAAAATGACTTTAATTTAACATTAATTTCTTTTAAAAAAGAAGGAAGAAGAAGAAGCAATTAGTTTCCAAAATCATTTACAAAGCAACCAAGTACACAAGGCAATAATAGCTACTGTAAGAAACAAGAAAAAAATAAACACATTATTGTACGATTCCCGATTGTTACACGCACTGTATTTAAGTAATGTCAAATGGTATGGTTCTAGACATATGGAAGAACGTCTGAAGTTCATCTAGTTAAACATTCTTATTTGCAGTTTTTCAAATATCATTGTGTAATAACGTTTGAAAACAGCGTGAAGATACGTATACATAGCTTTTAACATAAAAACATATTTAACAAAACTACCTGTTTAATTTTGCGTTGCCAAATGTGCACATTTCAGAAATCAACTCCTCATCAGTGACACTAATGGTCAAAATCATTGTTTTAATCAGGGGCTGCAAGTGTAATTAAGGATTGACGTTAACAATCTCTTGTTCTTTTAAAAGAAAAGTTTAACGCATTTAAACGATAAAATAATAAACAAATAAATAAAATAAGAAATATTGCTATACAGGCCATTAATAGCTTTTGAAAAAGAGGTACCCAGTAATATTGTATAGGCACTTCTTTAAAGACCATTTATTTTGAAATAAAAGGCACCATAAGTCACATTTAATCACATATATAACCATATAACAACCCTACATGTTAAATTATAAAAATAAATATTTTTATATGTAAATAAATGTTTTATGAAAGGTCTTTTTAAGAGAGTTGAGTAGAGTAACGGTATTTCACACCCCAGTCAAGAAGTTTATCACTTACATGAGGAGATCAGTGGAACAAACCACCGTTATACGGAAAGCGTTCTTAAAGACTTTTTCGCATTCGGCGCTGTCCAAATGAGACTCAAACCTTGGTAGTAAGAATTGTGATCCTTTAAAGAAAGCTTTATACTACTATGCCATCATGGCTCTTTTTAATAAGAAAAAGATACAAGATTTTAAAATACAGAACAGATTATTCTACGTTCTAGTTTACCAAGGTAAGAATATAAACCGTCACAAAAAACATTGTACAATAAATTACAATGATTTAATGAGGTAAACAATATTATTACCTTTACATTAACTAAAAATCTTCATAAATCAAGATGATATATCACCAAAACTTTAGTGATGTGTTTTTAAAAATAATAAAGTTTGATATTTTTCGTATTTAAACCCTTAAAAAACCTAATTCCGTTTTAAAACTGTTACATCAATAGATCTATATATGACCTGACTTGTTAAAAAGAACTTAATAGAAAATTGAATTGTCAAGAAAAAAAAATAAATAAAATTGCAACAAACAACACACATGATAAAACAGAAATTCAAAGAGGTATTAATTAATAATTACATACAAAGTTTGTACAAAATGTGTGACAAAACAACAACAAAATGTTGTTTGCCTTCAATATATTTAGGAACTTGCCGCAGCAAGCAAGCGACTTGTTGCCTACTAACCGTGCAAGTCCAGCATTATAATACAAAAATAAATATGTTTTGAAGGTTGTCTCTAAAACAACGGATTCTACATACAAAAAATAATCAGTTGAGTATAATAATACTATTAAAATGACACTAATAACTCCAATACAATCAGGGTCTTAATTCACACACAATTAAATTATACAAAAATTTTTATACAGTAAGGCTGTATATATCCAAAACAATAACTGAAATATTATAAACATTCAAAGATATAAAGAACAAGGTCCATTACTAAAATGTATTCGACATCTTGCATCAAAATCAAAATCTGCATCACGCAAATGTCGTTTCTTAAAAGTCCTATTTTAATTTTTTAACATACAAAAGCTATATCTTCATATATTTGTGTCAGGAATGGATGGATTGCCTATAATGTTCTAACAAAATCTGTCAATTAGCAAAGAAACAGTTTTTATGCGGTTGCTAAATTACGTTTATTTTCAACAAACTGGCACAGACATATAACGTGTCTTGTGTGACTAGATGCCGTTGACTGTGGAAGTTTTTCTTTTAAGAAGAATCGAAGATACTCTTCAGAATTTTTAATCAACATATCCTTTACATGCTAGAAAATAAAATTTAAATGCATTAGTAAAAACATACTATTTAAAATATATAATACAAATACCAGTTAAATTTTGATGTGCCAGATGTGCACATTTCGGAAATTCATTCCTCATCAGTGACACATAATTACCATCATGTTCATAGGCCTTAAACATTACTGAATATGTAACAAAAAGTTTATCATCTCATTTTTGACATTGATTATTTATTTATTTCTTTATTTATTTATTTATTTATATGCTCTCAAATAATTTCTCAAAACTAAAGAACTAAAAAGATTTACACTCTTACTTTTAAAAGGAATACCAACTTGTCGCTGTTTGGCATTTCCCTATACAAAAAGTAATAATTCTCTTTAATCAACTAGATATCCATAGGCTTTTATTCAAAGTTCAACGAGTTTGTTAATGAAAAATTTACCTCCTCAAAGTCGTCATCTATTTCAATGTAAGAATCTGTACTACTAACATGTTCACCGTCACTTATCTCAGCTAATAAACAACTAGTGTCCGGGTCTGGATTTAATAAAGATTCATCAGGGGTAAAATGTTCGGTTTCCCTTTGTTTCTTATCTAGCACAGTTCGTAAATGATCCTAAAAAGTTAAATACAAATCATTTCGAGCATGTGCACTTGAGTAATATTGATCGAAATTATAAAAACAGTCGTGGTTTTTTGCTTTCTTATTATGTAATCGTTGATGATGTAAACTCCGGTCCCAAATTTTAACCAGTCCGACTTTTTCAGAATTATCAGAAACAGTCGTCGTTTGTCTTGTTGTTAAGTCGTGAATTAAGCCTTTAAAAATATCAAATCCTACTATCTGGCTCTTAAAAGAGGTCAATATTACAATTATTTTCACATTTAAAAATAAATTTTAAACTTTTATGAAACATACAACAGAGGCCTCTGGAAAATCAAGATAGCAGAACGTATCATCAATATTGACCAAAAAACTTATCTCCTTTAATTTGATCAGAAAGCTTATCTAATCAGTTATGATAAAATGTTTATTAAATCACAGATATCCGTCATCACAATTGACTGAACTCCTCAAACACTTAATGGTCTATGTATCATATCAAAGTCAACTGTAATATAAAAAAACAAATAAATGGCATGTAAAATACTCACCAAACAAGGTTGATAGTTATAGTACACAAAATGGAGATGTATCTTGTCAAGGAGTAATTTTTAACACTTGAAATTCATATAAATAACCGAATTCATGTGTACCTAATATTTCTATTCAAAAACGTTGCGATCTATTTTTAATAATTTAATATATAATTGGAACGGTGTATTTTTGCTTTTACACGGCAACATATTTCATCAAGCCAATTTTAACTTGGCTTTGGCATTTTGATTTTAACTTGGACCAGAATGTGTGTGTTTGATATTAATATAAAACGTCGACTGTACAAGGAACGTTGAAAAGCGCTTTCCTATCGTCGGCTGCTAACTTGAAAGTATACGTCATTGTTGACAGAAAAAAAGAAACAAGAAAATAATAATCGTGTCTTAACAAAAAGGTGAAAAACGATTATATATTGTAGATTTAAAAAAAAGAATCATTACTAAAGTGTGAGATAATATTAGTTCAGTTGTAATCAAAATCTACTTGCCCTTTGACAAAAGAAGAATGAGCCGAAAAAATAAATAACGGGGTATATTTTGATAAATGTTAAAAGGACTAGACAAAAAAAGGAAAAAATTCAAAAGTCCTTGAGAAAAAACAAATATTTATTGATTTCATCAATGTTGGTTGTTGTATGAGACAAAATAGATTATTTGGCCATTGGGTTCTCCAAAAGAATCTTAATAATATCATTACATACAATTTCTCTTATGACATGATTTTGGTGTTTCATCAAACAAGTAAACATCCACTGTATGAAACATAAAAACTACCCTAATTAGTCACTACCCAAAAAACAAACACATTACAAAGACGTATCGACGCATCCAAACTTTCGAAAAAGAATCACATTATTAGATTATTACTAATGCATTGTGTTAATTTTCCATAGAAATTATATCATGTAATGCTGTTTATCTTTAAAAGTAACGACAGAAATATCGTTCTAGATAGAACAAAGGGTATACAATATAGATGTTTCTGAACTATTTGTTCATTCAATGTTGGAGTTTTAAAATTGTTTGACGAGAAACTAATAAATACATGTACTTTTTAAAATAGCATAGGAGAAATACACTTTGGAGATTAACAAAACCTTTCGAGAAACATGGGTGGGGACACAAAAAAAACGTTTAACTGTTCTTGTTTAATTATCTGATTGTAAGGATACGGATATTCCAGCAGATAATTTTGATGTTTTGTAAGTAGCCATAACTTGGTGTTTCATCATACGTCGGTTCATTTGTAAAATGCGATTTTGGAGCTTTTTCTCTTTCTACAATAGAAACAAAAAATTAAATTGGATAATCAAATTCAAATAAGTTTGAATTGCGTAAGTTTTTCTAGTCCCTAGTGTCACTGATGTGGAATGATTTTTCCGAAATGTGCACATCTGGCACATCAAAATTTAACAGGCATTTGAGTTATATATTTGATATTCACATGGTCCAAAGATGTGCCATTGCGTAAAAGGAAGGTCAAACTTATATAACAAAGGGACAGAGGTTGTATGTTTGTAAATCGAGTACGAAAGTAAGTAATTGAAACTACCTCACACCAAGTTCTGTCCGAGTACGATTCAAACCTAGGCGGTTAGAGACGCTGTTTAAAGCACGTGGTATATCATGTTGAAGTTATTTTTCCGTGAAAGCATCATATATATATATATATATATATATATATATATATATATATATATATATATATATATATATATATATATATCCGTTTTTCTATTGACCTGAACCTATTGTGTCGTTTTTATAACACCCTCTTTTGAAGCAAAAACGAGTCACAATCAGTTTAAACTTAAAGAGTAAGGAAATAAAATAGATTATTTTATATATATCCTTGTGAATTGTAATTTATATTTCGTGTTAATAATGTAAACGAAATTATATTCTGAATTTTTGTCAACAATAAATAAAAAGATAAATAAATAAATAAATGTACAATGTATTTTGGTACATACGGTACAAACCTTAATTCTTATTAAAATGGATAACAGAAATAAGATCAGGAAGAAAACCGGAATAAGCAGAAGTCCAACGCCTACGCCTGTGTTTCCATGAGATAAAACTTGTGAATTTAGATATATAAAGCCTATTGGCCAAAAAGTATAAAAATTAAAAACTATCCAGGAAATACAGAAAATTCTTCGGTAACAACAACAGTGAAGTCTGAAAAGTACTAGTCTGTTGAGATATTTTTTTTCAGTTTCATATTCGTGAAGCGAAATCTGAAAAAAGATAAATTATTTGTTATTTAGGTACGTGTATTCAAAATAGCACTACATATCATTAAATCAACTTCAGTCCAATATCCGAATTATTAAAATCGCTAGTTCCAAAATATTGTAAACTGTGTTTGCGCGACAGATTCAAATAAGCAACAAGATATTTGACGCCAACATAAAACGATCGTTATAATTATAAAGAAGCATCGTCAAAATGCTCGATATGAATTTGAGGAAACTTTCAGTAACATTGATGATAAATGAATAGAGACTTCTTGTATTTTCTATTTTCATACGTAAAAATGTTGTTTAAATTTGGCTACAGAAAGGAGAAACTATCTGAGCTTCGACTTTCTACATCCTAGCGTGTAAAACTTTAAATAATCCTCAGTTTAATATTTCATAGACGCGGATAGAATTGGCTCGAACTGCATTGATTATTGCAGTTGTTATTCTCGCGATATAATGCCAATGGGTGGTGAATGATACTTCACTGAGATATTTATAAATCTGAGTTAATACCACTACTTAGACTATCGGTTAAAAATGGACAAAAATGTTTGAAGCTCTGGAATGAAAAGCAATAAGAATTATTTTACATCCAACTTATAAGCTTAGTAAGGATCAAATGCATGCTGAACTTATTAAATGGAACTAAAACAAAATACATGTACAAAAAATTTTCTCCATCTAACCTGAATTCCCCTTTTACTGAGTGCGTCTGGAACGTATCGTTTATCGATTCTTTCAGCGATGAGACATGAAGATTTGCTTTGAATTTCAACAAGGAAATCTAAATTGGAATAATCTAAAAACAAGAATGCTTAAACCTTAATATCCAGCATTAATTCATGCAACAATGCAACAAAATTTCGAAACTCTACTTATTTCCTTTCTCACACTCCTAAAATCACTTGTAAAGTATTTGGAAATTTATATTCCTAACCCTCTACCCAACAAATATCCGGATAAAACTAAACCCGTCTTTTCATATCGTAATTATGCACAAAAACGATCTGAGGCTTCAACTTAAAGTTGTTAAAGACCTTGTCCACAGGAATTCTAAAATGAGTTTTGATTAAGCAAGCAAAACCCTGTCTAAATATTGCAACTGTTGCATCTGTTTTGACAAAATAGGAATTATATGATAAGATTGCAATAAAATATTAAACTTTCTTAACAAGAATTTCTTATCGATGGTTAGATAACGCCCAAAATCAACATTAATGGCACATATATAATACAAAAGCGTATACCTGTTGCTTTTTTAACTTATCTGTATCAAAATACATGACTCCTCATGACCGCATCATTGCTCGATGGATAGAAAAATTTTAACGACAGTAAGATTCATGTTCTAGGATACAGTTATTTTTGTTCTTTTCACATATTAAAAAGTTTAAATTATCTAAAGCTCATTAAGTAATATCCAAATTCGTAATAAGTTATTGCATACAGGCAACTCCATGTCAAATACTGCACACACACACACACACACACACACACACCCACACACACACACACAGTACTTTCTGGAAAAAACATTCTCACCTCTAACATTCCGTCTTTTAACATGATATTTAAAATTACAAAAATTGTAAATATTGTTAAAAGTTTTAAAAAAAAGCTATTGTAAAAATATTATATAAATTGTTATTTATATATAGGTTCATAACAGGGAAACTAAACGGCAGACTAGTGTTGCTTCTTTTTCTAAAATACTGGTGTCCTTCTACATAACATGAGGCATTATAAAGGATACCACAAAAGTTATATGGTCACCCCGAATAAATAAAATATTTTTGAATTCAAGATAGTGAAAGGTATATTTCATATCATTTTCAAAAGAATGGTGGAAAATCGGTTTAAAAGTATCTAGTGATTTTAGTATAAAATGCTGATACATGTGTAAAATACATGTACTTACGGGGATTGTAACCGAATGCCTGGGACGATATTGAAGGTACTCCACTGTCAAATGTTGGTACTTCGTCTGAAACACAAATCTGTTTATGAATACAGTTGTTAAACCAAGAACGATTTCTTCCGAACCAATTGTAAATATAACATATATCATTAAAGGTCTTTCAAATTGTTCGCAAAAGGTCAAATGAAATGTGATTTATATTGGTCAAATAATAGGAATGTATTGTATATATATATATATATATATATATATATATATATATATATATATATATATATATATATATATATATATATATATATATGGGTTTAGGCTGACCAACCTAGCTTATTTGGCCTAAACTAAATACAACGGGTTGACATAACTTTGTACATAACACAATTATATGCGACATTGTTAGCCATTTTTCAACTAACGTTATAGTTTTTTTTCCAGATATTTCATTTTGATCCTATCATACCTGCAGCATTTAAAGCATCAAGTAATTTTGTCCACCAATCAACTTTGTCGTTGCAATATTCAATTCTTGTCAAATTGCTCAGGTGATCTGGTATTTTACAATTTTCAATTGCTAGTGGAATCAGAATCCTCTTTCTCATTTCCATACTCATATATAAAGTTATTTCAGTTTCATAACTACACCAAGGACTGATAATAGATCCTTCAGACAAAATAACAATAGTTTTCATTGAACCCATGACACAATGTTTTATGTTATCTGTTATTGGCCATCCAGGTGTAAAATCCTTGTTGTGATGACATGTTTTATATCCAGCTCTGTCCAATCTCTCTATAAGCTGATAAGCAAATTCCTGGTCAACTTCGGCATAAGAAATAAAAACATGATGGGATTTCCCCGATGGTAATTCTGATATTTTAATCTCTGGCTGAACGTCAACTTTTTTGTTTTCCAAACTGCTTTTTTGATTGCTTAAATTAAAGAAATGTACAATGTATTTAAGTTTTTTCTGTCTTGCAGTGTATAAATAATACATGAACATACCAGTCCATGTCCAAATCACAAAAAAAAAAAAAACAAAAAACAAAAAAAAAAACAAAAACAAAAAAAAAAAAAAAAAAAAAAAAAAAAAAAAAAAAAGAAAAAAAAAAAAACTAGGCAAATACTTTCACAACTTGCCAATTTAGTTATACACGTGAACTTCCATCAAGAAGTTTATTACTTTCCTAATAAATCAAAAGGATTCTGAAACGGAAACACTTGTGGTTGCGCAATATATAACATTTATTTAATAAGCTGGTAATTGAAATAAAATGTGCCTCTTTTAGTCAACAAATTTTCCGTCTGTCACCATATCTATTTGTATAATTTTTTCCACGTTTTTCCCTTTTTACACTTTTTTGAGGGGAAGCGATAAGATTATCTACCTACCTTGCTGTATTCAATGTTGTGGTATTTGTGGGCATTATGTCCTCATGTTCTGAACCGTTTAATTTTGAAGTCGCCATGTTGCTTTTGTTTCAAATTTATAAATTTTTAAACACTTGGGTTTTCCATCTGCCTTTCCATTCTCTAAGTACCTAATAACTTGACTATTTACAAGTAAGTTTTTATATTTTTTTTTCAAGTTTTTACATTTAATCACCGATAAAAGTAGGTGATATTTTAAAACTGTCGTTATTAGGATGTGCTTAATTTGTCGTTTCCTTATCAGGCCTAGAGGGAATTACGTAGTCTCTCCAGTTTCCTCTTTTCAGGGTAAATGCAAAGGTTGACTACTTCACACAAGGATGCTGTATCGTGTTTATACATTTCGTGCTCATCGGAAATAAAAATAAAAATATCTTTTAGCCCCACCTACCTAGCTTCTAATGTTTCTATAAAAACTCATGTCAAGATATTTGTAAAATGAAAACCGATTATCAAAATAATACCACATCTAAATTATCAGGGTTTATTGTAAATCCCAATACATTAATAACTCATAGGGGACCTCTTCATGTCCAAAGGATCGTACAATTACTGTATACTTATTACCTAATGTTTTAAAATATTTATAAAACACTTCTAAATATTCTCCATTTGGAGCCCCACTGCAGGATATACATACTATAGGCAAGTAATATATGTGAGGTCTATCTTTTTATGTCAATCGAAGTGATTTCGAGTCACTCTACTGTTTCCCCTTTTGGAACCCTATGGTAAAAAAACACATGCCACGAGAATGCTGAATTTCTACTACTTGCATTTTTAACAATATTTTTTTTGACATTTCAACTATGAGATTAAAAAGGACAAAAACAACCCTTAGTAGAAAATTATAAAAATACAAATTGACATACCTTTTACAAAATACTTCATCTAAGTTGCAAAAGAATTAGCTTCTGTATGTATATTGGAGATGTTTTTGTTTATTGTCCGATGATTTTGGAAATTGGTCCGACTTCAGGAACCAACTCTAGTTTTAAGCGCATGGGTCTTTCAGATCAAGGCAAGATGTAAAATGAAGGTCAAGGCAACAAGCTTTGCAAACTTTGTGAGATGAGCTTCTTTAATTGGTGCTATATATGATGTTGAAAACCCCTTAGCAAGATGTTTTATACTTTTATTGTTTAAGTAAGGTAAATCTGCATTTAAATAGGTTCACGGTTAACACGAACCAGATAACACTCCTGTCAAGTTTCACTGGAAGTGATTTACTGGTTTCTGGGGAAAATCTTTAAAGTGGAAAGGTTTAAATATCTGCTACTGAAAAAATACTTTATTTTTCCAAAATTCTAAGAGGTCAATTAAGATTTTTAATGATAAGCCAGGCTCATTGCTCGTAAAGCAATCTGCATGTTCATGTCGTCCTGATCAGTAGATTAGCGATTAAATGTTGACTTCAACCTACATGGATTAAGGTGTCGTTACAAAACTTGCCAATTAGCAGTTTAAATATATTCAAGAAGCAATAAACCCAAAGATCATTTTTAATATTTTTATAATCTGGTATATCATCAAATCTAATGTTGAACAATTCAATGAAATAAGCATGTTTCCTAAATAAAATATATTTTCTTAGGAAAACTAAAAGGTCAAAAACTAGGTCAAAATCTTCACCTTTCAGCTTTATTTTATTTTTTTCTAAATTAAGTTTTAGAACTAATTTTAACTGAAATTCACAAATGAAAAAACTATGGAATAAAAACTTAGGTTTTTCTAAATAATCAGTTTTTGGAGATTTTTAAAACTTTTTTGCACCCCTTAGTTGCATGTAACTATGACAAAATCATATAATTTATGATAAAAAGTAGTTTTTATATGCATTAAAATTGTTGAGCATGCTAAAATGCTCTTGTGATATATTATTCAAATCTTTAACACGAACTTGGAAGAATTTGTTTAAATTGCAGAAATTCTAAAATTTGTTTAAAACTAAGGTTTGTTCCCTCATGCAAAGAATTCCTTAGCTGGATTTGGATTTATAAAATTTTGGAACTTTAGATTCATTAATTTTCAACTGTTTGGCTTATGTTTTTCATTATCAAACTTTTCGGTCTAAGTGTCACTGATGAGGAATGAATTTCCGCAATGTGCACATCTGGCACATCTAAATTCAACTGGTATATGTGTTAAATATTTAAGCAGAAATTGTCAAAAACCCAAAAACACCGATGGTGACAATCTCTTAAGTTTACGTTCATAACTATTTTCAACTTTCCTGTTTGAATTCAGTTATATTTAAATGTTCCTATATGTTGACAAGATAGTTAATTAAACTTCTGAAAACTTTTTCCTAGTTTATCCAAGTTTAGATACAAATTACACCCAAAGCACCTTTTCATTACTCGTGAAAAAATGCAACAATTAAATTGATCCAAAAAGCATGCAGAAATGATAACACATAAGCAAACTATTCAAAAACATGTATTTATTTAAGCAATTCATTTCATCAATTATTCTCATATCCACATAAAATTTCATTTTTATAATTTTTTTAGGAACACAATTTTTTTTTTTTTGTTTTCAAAAAATGCATATGACAGAAGTATTTACAAAATGTATTATGTATTTTAAGCCGAAAAAAACAACAAACAAACAAACAAACAAATTTTAAAACCTTGATAAATTAAATTAAAGTTGTATTAAGTTTACCCGTTACTAAAAATAATTAATTTTTAAAAAATATTTTTTTCAATATAAACTGATCATTATTAAGATCAGTGCAATTCATTTTCTTAAGTTCACTCTTTTGTCCCATCATAACTAAAAATCCTAAAAGGTTAAGGCAAGTCCATTATATGTTTAAAATAATATTGGAGCAAGCATAGAAGTTCTACATGTAAGTACACAATAGGTCATACATTGTAGGTATGATAAGCTAAATAGAAAGGCAAAACATAAAGATATTGTAGAGAAAAGGCATGTTTTTATTTTATTGAACTAGAAATATTGAAATTTTAATATCCGTTTTGATTTGGAAACCAAATATTTTATGTAGTTACATAGTTCTGTCCCGTTTTTGTTGACGTCTTGTTTTCAACAAAGAATCCAGTGATCAATGTTCTAAAACAAGATCTTTGGTATATCAAACTACCAGATGGTTTCCCCTTGAATTTTAACATACGTAAAGGTTTTATCATGGAACCAAGTATTACATTTTTCATGACAGGCATAGTTAAGAAAAATGCACCTTTTTAAATTATGCATAGAAAAAACTTAATGCAGCTTTAAGCAAAATTAATCAATTGACAACAAGTTTTAAAGAAATATGATGGGCATAAACTTTGAAGAACGTTTAAAAGCTAACTGCATGATTGATACCCAACGGTCATATTCAGGAATAATAGAATGTTTTTAAAGAATGAACAATTACCGAGAAAAATAGATAAAAATGGTTCCCTTAACCAATTACACTACTAGTAAACAATATGTGAAAAAATATGTGAAATTATACAGAGGAAATCAATCAGAATTGAAAATCATGAAATGTTTCTATTTTTCTAATACAAATAAATTACAGATTGTATGAAATGTATTTATAACAAAACATAGATGCAAGTCTCACTGAATATATTATTTCCATCATGATGCAAGCCTCACTCAATACATTTTTCCATCATGATGTTGTTCATCGATTTAAGTTGCTTTCTTAACAATTTTCATCACATGCTGCTGACATGGTTCAAAATGACGTGACAATACTTAAACCTGACCCAATTTCTACTTGATAAAATCACATATCATTTTGCACAAATCCCAAATGCAGAAAATGTAGAGAGCACCAAAGATTACAAGTTATCAAATGTTTCCCTATACCAATTATGAAAATGTGAATAATTATTGTAAAAGAAAATACATGTATAAATATTTAAAAACTGGCATGTAATTCATACGTCTACCTACAATACCACCAGTAATGCAATATTCTCTCTCAAGCCAATACCTCAATACTTTTCACTCAATGCAATACTTCAATACTTCTCAATGCAATACACTGTACATCTCTCTCACACCTCATACATGTACAACAAAACCTTTGTTTTTAAAAACTAGATAAAAACATGTGTAACAACTATTAAATGTTTTAAAATAAATAAAATGGTGATAAGAAAACTTGTAGTCACTTTGCAACAATAAAGCAACCAAGAACAAAAACAAAATGCAAATTGTTAAAATCAGAAACCTTGAAAAAAACAAACAATATTATCAATTCTTAAACATAACAAAAACCACAAATTTTAAAAATCTAATTCAGAAGAAATTGTAAAACAATTATGATACCAATCAAAGAATAACAACAAACTACTGGTACATAATAATACTTCTTAAAACCTTGAAAAGTTTTTCTTAAAAAATCAAACCAAACCCTTATCTAAAACAAAACTTTTGATATTGACAAAACTAAGAATAAAACAGTAAAATAAAAATTGAAAAAAAAAAAAAAAAACAACAAAAAAATTAACAAACAAAACAAACAAAAAGCACAAGATAAAATGAATGAATTGAATAATATAAAAAGAAGTACAAGCAGCTCACTGTTTACATTCAATATGATACTAAAACCTAGCACCATTTTATCACATAACTAGAATGTATACTTGTGAGCAAGTATATGTCTGTGTATCAGCTCTCTAAAGTGGTGCTCCAAATAGCAGAGGAATTTCCAAAAAAGAAAGAAAGAACTCTCTTACATGAACTCTCCATGGTTTTAACAAGATTTCTCTGAAGTCCTTCCGAGTTCCGAAAATGGTGAGGAAGCAACCTCCCCCTGGTCAATCCCTACAAGTTGACAAAATTTCAACCTGATCTGATGAGAAAAGTAGAAGAATGTTTCTGAAAAAAAAACTGTCAGAAAGGAGGGAGAATAATAATAAAGATTATGAGTAACAAAAAGATGTCTGCTGATACACAGACATAATTAAGGGGAAATAATATGCCTATAAAGACTGTACTGTATTTTTTTTTAATTTAATGCTGATAGAATTAAACCTGAGAAATGAATTAAAAATATGTCTTTTGTGTATCACTGCTACCTGTATATAATGTGTCTGTGTGATGATCAAACTTAAGTGTACATAAAAATAATTAACAAATCAAATGTACAATAAATGCAATTGTTCCTATCAGTAAAATCATGAACATCTTACATATAATAATCAAATATTACAAGATAGCAGATGTTTAGGCTGCCATTCAAGAAATACCTTCAATTTTTTTCTTAAAATTCCTCCCAATGCATGTACTTATATAATGTAGTATTTATATATACATGTGTATAGCATATCTAGAAATACTGATAAAGGCTGAAAAGTGGAAGAAATTATTGTCACAAATACTTTATATCTACATGTTTATAATACATTGCCCTTTAGGTATATGTATTTGCAACCCTGTAGCATCCACTTACCCAGGCTTAGATTATAACCACAATAAAGAAAACTTGAAAAATATTACAGACCCGTAAATAGAGTTATTTCTGTAGCAACATTTACTAAAAAAATATTCAGAAACTGGCAAATAAGCCAATATACCAGTTACAATTTTTTGTTAATTAAAACTGCAGTGGATCCTCATTACCATCATAAATACATTTCTGTAATACACATGTAAGAAGTGCCACCCTACAGCAACAATGTACAGTCGACTCCGGTTAAAACGAAATTGTGGGGGGATGATCGATCACCTCGTTATAGCCAATATTCGTTATATCCGAAACCGGAAGTCGGGGAAGTAAAATGACTAACTAATAAGTATATAACAAACTTAAGACATTAACTTACTTTATTGTTGATTTAATATCCTTATTATCCTGACTTATTCCTATATAATGTTTATTCCAGGTTATTTTACACTTTACATATTTCACACATAATTTACATCACATATAAAATGGTTACTCTTCTTGTCATAATAAATATTTAGCAGTTTAGACCCTATTTGAAAAAGTCGGTTATCCGACCTTTTTTTTTTGGTATCATCATCATGAGTAATGAGTTTTCTCATATCCTCGAGAGAACAGTTGATACATTACCTCTCTTTTGCAAAAAAAGTTTATAGCCTATACAGTTTAGACTATAGAGTCTATACAGTTTATAGCGTCAGTGCACGAGACATTTTTTTTCTTGTACAGGAATCTGATCATCATCGCACTACTCAGTGTCATTTTTGTGCAAAATAGAGGAAGATCTTCATCCGGGTCATCATCCGATTGACGACTGTCAAAAACAAACCCCGCCTTTAAAAAAACAATTTTGCATGCAGATGAGTAAAACATCTTGCCAAGCCCTATGCAGCCAATCGATTGCCAATTTTAAATTAATAATATTCTCATCATAGTTTTTCAACAGGTAATTGATAAGACACTGCGATATGAAACTTTGAGGTTTCGAATTACACCTTTTCTATCGGTTGCTGAATGGAAGTGGTATTAGGGGAGAAAAACACGATCTTTACTGATTTTAGTCCATTAATGACAGGATGAGCTGGGCAAAAAAGTAGAATTTTTCTTTTTTTCTTGGTCATGTTTTCATCAAGAGTTCGAACCCACTTTTTTGAATTTGTTCCGTTAGACATTTTAAAACACAAGTAAAAACTTCATTCATTAATAGAATAACATTTACTACAACATAAATACTATTCACTATTAGTTCCAGTTCATTGACTTTATTATCAGTGTTGCGACAGAAGCAAACAGCCGGTAAATATTACATCGGTATTTGTAATCAGGTATGTGATGAGCACTCATTATAACAGGTGATTTTTACATACTTTAAGTTACAAAGGGGCAAGTTTTTTGCCTCGCTATAAGCGATATTTCTTTGTTACCGATCTCACTATATGCGGTAGGAAATAAACAAAAAATATAGACACCACGGACGGGGAAATTAAATGATCTCGTTAAATGCGATATCTCGTAGTAACCGATCTCGTAATATCCGGAGTTGACTGTAAAATCATATTGCAATACATATTGTCAAACTTTAATAACCAACAATTTTTTATCTGTTTTCGATTCTAATAGTATAAAGTTTAAATATATATGTAGAGTGTATAGAGTAGAGCATGTGTTTCATACTATCAGGAATATAGTAATCCAAGAAGGCACTAACAAGATGAAAATGTATGCAGCTGTCTACACCAGAATTTCATACTTCAATATCTTTGTTCTAACTTTGCACGAAAGTCTATTACTTATGGCATTAAGAGTTAGTATAAAATTTCCAAGTATAATTAATTTAATACACTTAAATTGAATTGAGATAATTGAATTTGGCAATGTTAAAAAAGCAATTGCTTTTAATCATAACCCTTAATTTAAAAATCTGTCATTCTTGCATCTATAACATTATGTGTTACAATCATCAACAGACTTAAATCAGGCATTTCAAAGTGTATTATTGAAAGACAACTGGTAAACTTCAATCTTTCTCTTCTCTTTTTTCCAAAATAAAGCTTGGTTACCTGAAATTGGAAAAGAAAAAATTATTTATTACAAAATTAACATATATTATTTCCAACTAAATAGTCTTTAAGGCATATATATATATGAAACTAAACTAAGATTAGTCAATTACTGTTGTGTATCTCAACTTTGAATAAAAAACATTATCTGTAAAAGTAATGGCATCACAATACCAAAGTACAGTAGAACTGTGATGGCTAAAAGTCCAAAAGACTTTGGCCAAATAATCAAGCCATCGGGCTGTTCAGTGATCAAACATTGAGATATGATCAGAGGTTCAGGTTCTCATGATTATCGGCAGACAAATTGGTAATACATGTTACAGGTACCCTTTAATTTCAGTTCTGTGCACAACTGCCACCTACTCCCCTCCAAAGTTGCTGCTTGCAAGATTTCTCATAAATTTGCGAAAATCTCACAATTTGGCAGTCTAGATGAAACCCTGGACTAGTGAAATAATTGGAAGATTGTTTTAATTAATCTGATTTTACTGCCATCATTTAAATATTAGATCAAGGTTAGAAGGATTCACTTATATAGAGGGAATATAGGCACAGATAGACCTTCTGATATGTAACCTAGCATTGTTTTTACTCCTTGGCCACTAAGGCTCTGAGTAAGTTATAGTGGGTTAGCATATAAAAACAACTACAAAAAGGTCTAACTGTATTACTATCTCTGTATACTACTTGGCAACCATGGCTCCAAATAAAGAGGGATAAGCAAGTTAAATAAAAACAGAGCAATAAAATAAGGTAAACAATAAAATAAGGTTTTACCATCTGTGTACCTTTAGACTCCATATTCTACAGTGACTGATTTTATCTTCAAGTATTCATGTAGCGCTTCTTCACCTGTAATATACAAACATATCAACTACAATTTTCAGACTACCTTTGGAACTAAAGATCATTTGAATCTGTTATGTATTTGTTTTACACAGAGTGATAAAAAGATAATGATACATCCTAGTAAAAACAACTCTTCAATATTTAGTTTTTCAACGTTATACTTTATAATTTGATTATAAACATTTTTGCTGTATAATAATACAGTTATATGTAAATTATTAAATATCAACTTGTGACAAGAAAACATCCGAGACCAGAATTTTAAATCTGATAAAATTGAATCTACATCCACTTTTCAAAATGGCTATAGTGCAGAATATTGCATGCACAGCTGAACATCTATAACTAAAGCATTATTTTACTTAAATGGGTCATTCTTCTCTCTCAATCTTTTAAATTACATAAACATTTCACTTTATATAAATGCATTGGTGTATTGGACCACAGTCAACATAATTTAACTTTTAAATGAGGCAGACAAAACCTGATGGCTGTGAAAAAATAGTCAACTTCTGGCAAGAAAACCAGGATATACACAAACAGAAATGATATCTATAGACTGAAAAGCACGTTATTCACAAGCTGGTTTTCAAAATGTGGTCACAGGGACTCACTGATGGATACTAAGAAAAATATGTTAAATGAGGTCATGTAATATTACAGTCAACAAAATTATTCTGTACCCAAATCTTTTCCGAATCCGGATTGTTTAAATCCTCCAAATGGCTGTGCCACATCAGTCTTGTTGTACGTGTTGACGAATACTGTTCCTGCCTGGATTTGATCAGCTACATACATGGCTTTATTAATGTCTTTAGAGAACACCCCTGATGCTAACCCATACTCTGTTGCATTGGCTCGTCGAATAACACTTTCTATGTCACTACAAAATTAGAGAAGTTAATAGATATCACCTTTTAAAATCTGGCTTTTAAATGTTAGATTAACCTAGACAAATCTTGTCTAAAATGTTTTTTTTTTCAAAACACATGGTCATGATTCCTACTGAAAATGTACTAATTTCAGTGGTGAATTAATTTTAGCGAGTTTTGCATTACAACAGAAGTGCTAATTTTAATACGCCACAAAGAAAAGTATGTAATTAGTAGATAGGTCATTTCTCAAAAGTTGTTTTGCACTAATTTAAACCCAAGCGAATTAGTGGACAACTAATTTAAACCCACGAGAATTAGTGGACAATGTAAAATTGCGCTAAAATATGCTTCTACATACATGTACATGTATATATATGTAATTTATATTAATGAATAATAAATACATGAATTTCATTGAATTGTAATTTATATAAACATACTAGGGATAAATCTAGTTTGTAGTTTAATCATGCTAGAATATTCATTGCATACATACCCGTCTTGGAATTTAGAGATGATCATAACAGGACCGAAGGATTCTTCTTGTGCTATCATCATATGATCCTCAACATCTGTGAAAACTGTCGGCTCCATAAACAAACCTGAAACAACACATAAAAATTTGTCAAAATAAAATTCCTCAAAACAAATTATTAGACAAAGACAAAAAACCTTTAAAATAACACTTCAAATTTCTGTATATTCTCCATAGTAACAACATTTTATAAATATCAAATTTTAAAATGTAAAAAAAGTTTTCATTAAATGATTACAAAACTGAAGCCTTATCTTTTCACCCCACAATAACAAACCACTTTTTACAAGCAAGAACGTGGTGATCCAAGTGAAGGTATACACTTGAAAATTATCAGTCCGAGAGATATCTCCAGGGCAGTCACTTCTTATTTTTGCACAAGGTTAGGGCCTAAGGACTTCATGGAATTTTTGGGAAATATCTGTGAAAATCCAAAAGGTTATATACAGTATAGTGATTGATTTGTTCAAGTTAGGAAAATTAAACTAGTTCTGGTAAGAAATCTGTACATTAAGGACTTAGGGAATGTCCAATAAAACTTTAATTTATAACAATAACACGTCCCCCCCTTACCCCTAGGGACCTACCTATCCTCTTCGCTTAAATCAGAGAATAAGGTCAATCCCCCCCCCCCCTTTCCTTTACACATCAACCAAGAAATATTTACCTGGTCTGTCAACTTGTTTACCACCATAAACAAGAGTAGCTCCTTCTTTAACTCCAATCTCGCAGTATTCTAACAACTTTTCCAGGTGGGCTCTGTGATTTTGTGGGCCATGATCAACTGATCTGTCTAGAGGGCTTCCAATCTTCATCTTTTTGATTTCTGCCAACTGTAAAAGTATGGTGTTAAATGACATGATCAAATATGAATCACATGTCACTATGACTATAACTTTGACAACAGAAATAGAGTTGAGTTGAGTACAGAGGCCCGTTCAAGAGTACGTATATACGCGATCGCATTGACTTCTAACCGTTCAGGAATGGTTGTATGCGCAAGCGCAAGCGTGCGAACACTATCAATATTTTAAGATTGTTCGCCTTAGATTCAAGATAGCGTTGTAGTGTCAAACATCAAGGAAATGATCTTAGTGAATTCTGAAAAAACCTGCAGTATTGTTTATATGTCAGTGAAAGTGTGTTAAATCGTTCAAATAAAGGTATTAACGTTTGAATTATTTCAAACATTTGTGAAGATGCATAATAAGAATATGCTTTTAAGTTTTTTGGGGGGATTTTATCGGTGTCTGACCACGGGTATATCAAAACCCAAAATTAAATGACCATTTTTTTAAAAAAAAAACGATAGAACTATTTAACATACCCTATATTATCAATAAAAAACGAAACGACTTGTTTCTCGTCGTATAAATATGATGTGGAAGTCAAGGATAAATCAATACTTGGCTGGTCAATCACAATTTATTTAACAATATTAGTCTCTCCTTCACCGATGGTCGCCATTTTGAATGCAACGCGATTACTCGCCTCTGTTCAATAGACATAAAAATTGTATGCGTGAGTGTAGTGGCGAGCAACCAGTGACTAGAACACGCCTTTGGTGTTTATCGTCCCGGTCAGGAATATTTTACTTATATCAAGACGTCACCAGCTATAGGCGAAAGTGCAGAAATTTTGCCTGTCATGACACAGGACCTCGTTTATTTTAAGTTCCCATCCGAAAGAACTGCGACTTTCATTTCGTAATGCCAAGTGCTTGGCAAAAGAACAGTCACTACACACTTTCAAATCTTGGGTCATTCCTGGCCGGGTTCAAACCTGTAACCTTCCACTTACAGAGCGAGCACTCTACCAACTGAGCTACTGCAGTTGTTCAACAGAAATGGATTTTTCAGTATAAGAATGGAAAAATATAAACAACACCTTATTATCAGATAGGAATCTGAATCAAGGTAAAATTGCTTAATAGGTTCAAACTTTACTTACCACTCTGCTTAGATACTCATCATGTATTGATTCTTCAACAAACAATCTACCAGCTGCAATACAGTTCTCTCCCTTGTTAAAAAATACTGAACTGCATCCCTGAAAAAGATTATACATAGAATGAGATGGAGTGGAGTAGAAAAATGGTGTATAATGTCAAGATTTTTTCATACTGAGACAGTCAGTTCTGGGATGGCAAAAAAAAAAAAAAAAAAAAAAAACAGATTAACAAGAGAAAACCAATGAAATTCAGCAAGCAAACTGATAAACCTTTTCACACTTAACCTAGGCAGTGAGAGGCACTGTGATCGATAAGTTCAGGCTTTAGACAACTTAGCCACCAAGGCCCCAGAAAGGATGGAATAATAATGTTTTTTTTTTTTTTTTTATGAATTATCTTCAACCATCTAAAGGCTTTTAGGTCACAAATGGTGGAGAAACCTAGAATTCCTCACAAAACCTGAAGATTTCTGACCAGACAAATTTCTCACTCTGAGTGGAAATGATACCTAGGCAAGTAGAGGCACAGTTGATTTTAATCAAGCAATACATGTCACTTAGCTATCATGGCCCAAAAATAAATAGAAACATAGAAAAATACAACCAATATAAACAAAAAATCTTTCACTACAAAAAATCATCTCTCTTGTCAAGAATATCAGACCAAAAACTTGAATGCGGAACATCATCTCATCATCTCAAGCCCTTTAAAATCATGCAAAACATTTGTGTAAGCTATTCCAGTCCTAAGTACAAGCCTTTAAAAACTGCTCAATCTGAGCAAGGGTCTTATGTCATTACATTTACTTTTCACCTCCTTCAAAACTTAAAAGATACAATGGTATTGGTCATTTGTAAATAAAGGAAAACCACAAATGTTTAAATCCAATTTCAAGTCTCATTTACCTTGGGTGACTATTCAACATCAATAGATAATCTGTCAATTCTTTAAATGATCGTTTTAAAAATTAATTCAAATTTGAAATTAAAGTTGATATTACATTTCCTTAGGTAAAAATTCAGATTTTACTGTTCATTTGATTGGTGGGCTGGAAAACTCAATATTTATTTTTCTGATTAATGACATAATACTAAGAAGGTGAATTTTCAGTGATTTAAGGCTTATCCATAGGACTGATTCTGTAATTTGTCCTGGCAAACTAGAGTAAAATCACAAATATCAATAAAAACTGAGTAATATTTTAAATTGTTATGCATTTTCTAAATCAGTGTGATAACTCACTATCTATCAGATAGAGTATTTAAAGTGCTGACAGACTGTAAATCAAAAGCTGTTAATCATGGTATTCACACTTATACATTTGTATATTTTCTCTACCATTTGTAAAAATGAGCACCTTTTAAAACTTACCATTCTTACTGCCTTGTCTAAATCACAATCATTAAATATAACAAGAGGAGACTTTCCTCCCAATTCTAGAGACACTTTCTTCAAATTTACTTTGGCACAGCTAAAAAATAGAAGAAAAGAAAATATTGTACATGTATGTAATACACATAAGATACAAGTCATAAATAATCAGTATATACACAGGTACATGTACATTCATAAAACAACTTCAGTAAACTTATGTTTTTAGATTTCACTAGGTTTAGTTTAGAATAGTTACACAGTTACACATTACAAAATTCTAATATTGATGCTGGACACATCTTGTTAATGCCCAAGACCATTTTTATTGTTTGAGTAAATATAGATTATCCATTTATCCTCTATTTTAAATCTAAAACAACAAAGCTTGAAAATACATAGTCAATACACATTGCAAAATGATTTTATTTCTTCTAAAAAAGTGACTGCATCAATGAAGTCAGTTTTCAGCATCATCAAAATTGTGCTTAAATTTTGCAGCACATTTCAGGCTCAACACGAAAACCTTGAATCTCCTGTAAAGTATTGTATTATGAGTAAACCACTGATGTTACACCACTGATAAACATACTGTACATGAACATACAACCTACCTTTCCATTATGGTTTTTCCGATTGGTGTGGAACCAGTAAATCCCAGTTTTCTAATGTCTGGATGTTCGGACATTGCCTGACCAATAGATGATCCTAAAATCAAGAAAATCATCATCCAATAAGTTCAGTATTTTCATTTCACAAGACATATGTTAAAAATTAAGGTCCCAATGTATTTTTATGTCTAAAAATAACTGTTGTGTATTATCAGCATTAAAAAAATACATATTAACTTGTAAATCTAATATACATATTTAAAAAAACATGAACTGCTGAATGACACCTAGTAATCTATTAAAACCAAAACCAAACTAAAACCAATCACTTGTTCACTTTAAAGCCAACTTTGAGAATTCCCAAGCTGTAGTTCAAACCATGAAACAGCTTTTCTTATCTTTTTAATTTTCAACAAGATGAAGTAAGAATTCAGAATGTTGATGTTTAAGCCTGCTGCGCATGCTAAGAATATTACGAAAAAAAATTTCAATACCCGATACATGAAGGTTTCTGGATTATACTGTATGATGTGTGTAATGTACATGTACAGGTAAACTTGATATGTCTTCATCACTCAAGTTATATAATGTACATGTTTATATAAACATACATGTACCTGTACTTGTCTCGATTAATGTCCCTCCTGACCCAAACAGATATAGACTTATCTTAGATCTATACTGTCCCCTTAACATAGGAGGTAGATATATAACTATATATAAATATATACATGTACAACAAACCTGCAACTGAAAAATGTACATAACTGCTAAGAGCCACATACCCACTGATAAACTGATTGTGGGTTCAAGCCCAGACAGTGATACAAATCATAAATGTATGTTGATGAGCAAGATACTTTTTTATATTCATGTAAAAATTACAAACTGAACCAGTCCACTGGTATTGAATTCAAAGGAAGTTTTATACTCTCATATTCTTATATGATACATTAAAAAAATTGGAATTAAGACAGGCCAAATTTATAGCTTAAAGGTACATGACAAATACAAAAAAATCAACCTGTAGCACAAACAACTCTCTCTCTTTCTCTCTCTCGTTCGTTTTACCTGGTCCTGGAAGTATGTTTATGACACCTGGTGGAAATCCAGCTTTTACAACTAATTCAGCAAACTTTAATGCTGTTAGTGGTGTTACCTACAACAAATAGAAAATATGAAATTAATAATTTTTGAATTAAAAAATATGGAAAAAAGAATTTAGTCGTACAATTGTTATGAAGAATCACAGTACAAAGAATATTTTTGTTTACTGAAGTCAAACACAATATATTTAATATCATGTTCAATGTTTCTGTCGTAAATTCTTTCTTCTAAATCCTCTCTTCCCATTTCTATCCCAGAGTTCAGGTGATTTTAATTTTGGAACACAAAATAATGTCTCTCTCCCACATACATTATACATCAATGTACCCTAAATCCCGAAATTTTCTTTTCATGAAAGTGCTGTCAATTTCTTTGAGAAATAGGCTTTTAAAGACAAATACATATTTAAGAGCTTTTCATGACACTGTCATCGAAATTCAAGACATGTATATGTTTTTTTTAGATGTAAATATTACATACTTGAGCTGGTTTCAATACTACTGTATTTCCTGCAGCGAGACAAGCAGCCATTTTCCATGCCAACATCATCAATGGGTAATTCCAGGGAACAACAATTCCACAAACACTGAAATCAAGTACAAGATTACAATTACAGTTCATTTGCACCATCAGTACTTCAAAACTTTTTCAAAAAAAAATTATTAAAGCTCAATGCCATGACACACCCAGAGCACTGAAATCATTTAGGTGAAAATTCATGAAATTCCTCCAAATCAAATCTGAAAAGGTATGTTACCACTTGGACACAAATTAACACAGATAGATGTATGAACAGACATGGTGATTCCTACATACATGTTTATATGTATAACCCTCAAAATTAGTTTGGCAATAGTAGCAATATGATTAAATAATCATAAATAAAGTTGTTTAATGAAATGTTGATGTTGACTTCATTACCATGAAAGACGTACATGTATCTGTCCCTATAATTTTTTTCTAACCCTCAAAATTAGTTTGGCAATAGTAGCAATATGATTAAATAATCATAAATAAAGTTGTTTAATGAAATGTTGATGTTGACTTCATTACCATGGGAGACATACATGTATCTGTCCCTATAATTTTTTTCTAACCCTCAAAATTAGTTTAGCAATAGTAGCAATATGATTAAATAATCATAAATAAAGTTGTTTAATGAAATGTTGATGTTGACTTCATTACCATGGGAGACATACATGTATCTGTCCCTATAATTTTTTTCTCCGTCATCCTGTCGATTTACATTACGAGAAAAAAAAAGTCCTGTTCTTTTTAATTGTAATTTTGCTGTACATCAATTCTTTTTTCAGTAATGAAAGAAAAAATTCTTCAGTGTCCATGGGCCTCAATAGCAGAGATGTCAAGAGCATGTTATTACAGATTACAGTCCGTGCCTCTCACCACTTTCAATCCCACTCAGCCAGATCCCAGTGTGATAGTTTATCAGTTTGCCTATCAAAGATTTGTGATTTTCACCAGGTTTCCCGGTATTCTCAACTATCCAGGAGCAACAACCTTGATATAAATAAGAGATGGTTGACTAGATTGTAAAATGCCATTACTCATCCCCATGCAAAATTTATATAGAAATACAACTTACTGTTTTTCTATTCACTTGTATAGAGTTTTTTCATGCTAATTTGAAATGTATATTAGAAAAAATAACAAGATTCAAAGGATCTAGTTTCAATAGTTATTACATTTAATAATTATACTAACCCAATTGGCTCTTTCTTGGTATATGTTAAATTTCTACTTGGTCTTGCGTGGTTGATAGGAATGGTAGTACCCTAAAATGTTAAACAAATTCATAGAAAAACTATAAAGCTACAAAGAATACAAGAAATTCAAAGAATGAAATACCGTTATGTACATTGTATCTAAGAACCCATTTTCTTATCTTTTCTGGAAACAAAATTTTGTCCAAATTTTGCTCAACATCAAAAGACTAGATATCAACTGCAATATTATCTCAATACTACTTTTACCAGTTTTACTGGAACTAACTAGTTATCATGATGCAAATGTCATTGTATGACGTTTTAACCACTAAATTGAAAAGGCAACATAAATAACCATTTTATGAAAACATACCTGTATTTTATCACACCACCCTGCAAAATATCTGAATGTATCAATGGACATTCCAACATGAGTTTTCAGGGCTAGTGTGTACACAGCTCCTGAATCAATACTCTCTATAGTAGCCAATTCTTCTTTGTTTTCATCCATTAAATCTGCTAGTTTAAACATCAAGGTTCCCCTATCTCTGGCATTCATACGTCCCCATTCGCCCTCCTCAAAGGCAACCTTAGCAGCTTCTACAGCTCGGTTTACATCTTCTGGTGTACCCCTTGACACTTTGCAGATTACCTATATATAAAGCAGAGGAAAAAAATCAGTGTACCCTAACACTTTGCAGATCACCTACTTGTAAAATATAGAAATAAAGATCACTGAAATTTTTATATAGGGACAAACGACAGGATGTAAGAAATATGGACTTTATAAGCAAATGTCTTTATATAAAGGTTCTTTTTGAGAACACTGAAAATAAAAGTGTAATGTGTGCCTACCAATAGACACAAATAACAAACTTTATATGTGGACCTGCATCATGTAGCAGATTAAGGATCACACAAATAAGGAATTTGTGAGTTGGGGACTATATTTTCGAAATATTTCCAAAGCTTTATTTTACCATTTACAGCCTCAACAACCCAACGGATTTTTGTAACCAACCTAGATGAATTACTCTCTTGAGTATCATGTTGCGTATGTCCTTTGTTCATGTAAACAGTCATCTCAGCAGTTAGTCCTAGGGATTCAATGAAATCAATAGACTCTCTAAAGCCTCTGTCTACTACTAACACATCATTCTCACAAACATTTTTTGTCAGAACAATCAACATACTAAAGAATCGGTCCAATTTTACGTGTATATGGGGTAAATGCATGTAAAAATTATCGTAACAGTGGAACATCTAATAATGTATGTTTTGAATTCAAACAACTTACAGATTCATCACTTGGGTTAATTGTATCAAACACTCTGGCATCAGAAGAGTCAACAAACTCATTGTCAATAAAACACTGATGTGGGAAGGTAATGTCCATGTTGTTCACATGCATCTTTACCTGTAAAAAAAATTAAAATTTCAAAGAAATTCAGAAATAAATAAATAAATAAATAAATAAATAAATAACTAAATAAATAAATAAATAACTCCAAAAAGACTCATTATCAGTATTAAATATCATCATAAAACATCCAAACATTCCTAAAACTAATATTCTACACCAGACCCAGAATCCTTACACTAGGCTCTTGTTTTACAATCAATTCTTTAACAAGATTTTCCTTATTTGTAAAAAAAATTTTAATGTGAATAAGAATTATTCTTTTCATGATATTCAAGAATAAAAGGTGTCATTTTGATCATTACATTAAGTGGCTTACAACACCAGTATTCTATTTTTGTCAAAATGGTAATTTGTTATACCCAATAACCATAAAATATTGACAAAATTGTTAATATTTAATCTCAAGAATATCCTTATTATGGAATTACTGTAAAACTGTTGTCAGAAAGATACACCAAAAATACATACATTCAAATTTAAACTGCATTATATCAACAAAGATTTGAAAACCCATTAAATATGTAATAACCTTTTAAATCACTAAGTACATGTACATGTATGTAACCTCTTTAATCATTGAAGTACAAAAGGCTTAATTTCTCTTAAAACATGTCTTTTACATTGTACTTTTATATGCAATGAAAATCTCTTACAGCATCATAAGTGAATTCTTCTTTATCTTCTATTCCCCTGCCTCTTCTGATAACACAGTTTACAAAATCCTCAAAACCAGTGTTCATATATACATCTTCATTCTGTAGTGATATGCCATTACATTTCTCCTTTACTTCTTCTACCAACCTGAAATGTGTAAAAACACTATATAATATACTCTTAATAAACCTCACTTGGTGCGACGTATTCTTTTTTTTATCAACTAAACTTAAGTTTCTTCAGATAACCTAACAGTTAATCTGTATGGGTTTTTCTCATTATCACACAAGCTTTTTTTCAATGAGTTGTCTCCCCTTCACAGAGAAAATGTAAGTATGATCAACTCGAAATCAATGAATGAAACAAAATCATATCTTTTGATTTGGAACTGCAAATTTTCATTGAAATTCTAAATAATGAAGAAAGTCAACAGCTTAATATCCACATGCCTGTATACTTTTGCTTGTCACATTTTACAAAGATAATAATTAAAACACAAGAATTGTCTATGCTTACATTTCAAGCCAGAATTCATATTTTGATAGGGATTTTTAATTTTAGCTAAAATGTACAAAATTTCTTTATTATATTTTAAATTGGGAAACATGCCGAATATAATGGCATGGGTAACAGGATGAAATTAAACAGGTCAAAAGCCCATAAGGATAACATGTAATATTACCTTACAACATCCATTGAACCTGCTCCACATTTGAAAAAGTCTGTGGACTCATCCACATCAACATTCAATATTCCACCCCACACACCCTGAAAGAAGAATACAGTTATGGTTATAGCTGAAATAAAGATTTATATCTTTTATTTCTTCCTACAAATACCAATTAAATACAAATACATGTACCGTTGTAAATTGCTGTATTTTCAAAAATTTATACCTACAAAATGCTTCAAAGTCAATGATCAAGTAAATTATTGTTTAAAGCCAATTTAGCATGAATAAAAAATATCAATAAGCAGAGATTTTTCCCCATATACAAAGCTTCAATACAGACTTAGTGTTTTTAAATCTGACGCCCAGTTTCTCAATCAGAAAACATTTAATTTCAAAACGCCCAGTTTCTCAATCACAAAACATTAAATTTCAAAATGCCCAGTTTCTCAATCACAAAACATTAAATTTCAAAATGCCCAGTTTCTCAATCACAAAACATTAAATTTCAAAACTATGTGCAAACTATCTGTAAGATTAACATTGTAACAGGGTTTATAGGTCTTATCTAAAATAATTCATTCTTCACAAAGATATAAACAGTTTTCTGAGAACAGACACTGATGTCAATTACATCTTGTTCCATTATTTAATAACATTATTTGATACAGATTCCAATATTTTAAATATTAAATATTAATGATTCTATTATATAAAAATATTTTAAAATTTTCAATAAGTCCTTTTTTCAACATTTTCTACAGTGGTACATGTAGACAGGTTTCTATTAAAAGGAATTAGTCCTTCCCAAAAGGTTTCCAGTCTTGACTCCAGCAGAGTCATTCCAAATAATGATTATTCTTGTGTCCAGAAAATACAAATTCAGGCTAGTTACGCGACAACATTTACTGATCATTTTAGGACAATACCTCCCTATTTTGTACCCTAACAAGCTTTCTACTTGTTCTAACATATCTTAAGATACCTTGAGTGTTTTGATCATGGCCTCTTCCTCTGGTGTAAATTCTATCTTGGCTTGTGAGGTATCCTCTTTACCATATTTGGATGCCTGAATCATTTTACCATTTTCAAATTGAAGCTGGCTCACGTTTACCTGTTAAATACAAAATGCATGAAATAAAAACACAAATGCAATTTGTCATGAATATACTAAAATGATAATGGTAATAATTCCATATCAATTGTAACAAAAATATAGTTATTACAGCATAAAACTTTCAATGTCTAAAACTCTGTATACTCAGATTTCAAAATTACAACTATCAATTTTAAAAACTCAAGACTCTCAAATTTCAATACATGTATTACATATCATAATGATCAGTTACAAATTTCTGTTTCCAATTAACCTTTTTCGTTTTTATGTTTGTAACATTTTGTAAGAAAGACCAATTTAAAAATAAAATGCTTGTTCCTAAATTTGGTATTGCAGTATGTGATGGATGCTTTAGCTCTTAACAATATTAATGGAAACTCTCATAATCATTCTCCTCACTCCAGTGCTATCAACAATTTCAATTCTGAAGCATCTCAAAAAGTTTTACTTTATGTTAGGTTTACAATGATTTTTCTGAAAGTTGAAAGTAAATCAAGATTGTTTTGATTTTTACCATTTTCCCATCATTCCCAAATATGACCATTCCATACTTATGTACAATGGCTTGTTTACTACATCCAGCAATGTCTACTTTGTTTCCACGTGGTTCCATTCTGTTCCACAATCTGGATCCAAACATTGTCACTTTCTGTTAAAAATGAAAACAAATAATAATAAAATTTCATAACCTGCGAAAAGAAGAGTCAACCAGACACAATTTTTAGTTTTTAAACAGCTTTATTCAGCTATGAAACATACAGTATAACCTGTGTATTAAGACCATTCACCAAACTTTATAGACAAGAGTTTTTTATATGAAGTTTCATATGACAGACATGGTCGGAACATGAATCAAAAGATTTTTATATGGAGGTTCATATGACACACAGTCAGAGAAACTTAAGCAAGTTTACAGGTTTTACTGTTATTACCAGATTCAATTATATTAATCTCTCATGGGATGAATCGTCAAGGTTGTTAATTAGCAGGTGGTTTTTATATTATATAGAAATGATTATTATACCATTTTTTTCCCCCGTTCTTACCAGATTCAATTATATTAATCACTCATGGGATGAATCTATGTACACAAATAAAGTGTTGTAAGAATTAAATAGAGTATTGTGTTTTTCATGTACCATTGGTCCATAATTGTTTGTCACATGGTTTTTCCTAAATATTTCTTTTAGGCAAAACTTTCCACATAAAAATAACAGTAAGATTGAATTAAAATACATTAACCTAACCAATTTCTATTTTTAAATTAAAAAATCTTCTCTGGATTCTTCTGTACATAGAGCAGATTTTGGAAAAAAAAAGCTAAATTTTAATGACTTCAGTGATCCAATTGGGCCTCACCAAGATTACATCAGGGTATTTTGAGGTTAATAAAGGTCAAATGAATTGATATGCAAATCACATTTTTTTACTAAAATAGGTTGAATTTAATAAAAAGTGAAAAAAAAAGGTCTTCAAAGATGCAATAGATATAGGTAAAAGTTTTGATATTTTTTTTCAGTTAGAAAAATGTAGGAAAGGGCCATAAGTTAAAAATTTGGTATTCTATTTCGTTTGGTTTTTTCAAGGGGTGAGCATTATGAATATGCTAATCATGTCAACATATCTTATATGGTAAACTAGGAAGTCGCAAAAGGGATATTTCAGATATATTGAATTTGTTACCTTATTGAAAACATTAAAAAATTGTTTTATACACAGAATTAAAGAACTTTTTTGAATAAGTCTAGTTGTTTTTCCCGAGTAAGTCAGAAAATTTTACATGCTTTTTCAAATTTTTAAATGGTTTTGTTTAAATATGGAGTTTTGTGCTCCAAATATGTATATGACAAACAATTATGGACTGATAATAGTTAAGAGTTTTTAACCTACATACATGTATATATCGAGGCAGTCAGTATTTTATAGTGGAAAATACAGAAGTGCCTGGAATAAAAGCTGACCTTCAGCAAGTAAACTGACAGACATTCTCACCCTCATCCTAAGATCAACTCAAATACTGTTCCGCATTTTGCACTTCATAGAAGCAAGTTAAAATATACCTCTCCATTGATTGTAGTCCATGCCCCTGGAACTTTATCACAACCTCTGATAAAGTTATGTATATCCTCTGCAGATTGGTCCCATTTTATCTGTATAAAATATATATGTTATTAAAGCAAATACATCAAGATAAACAGAAAGATCCTAAAAAAAATTAAAATGGGTCAAAAATCAGAACATTAATTTGAAGTGGCATGTATACAAGCATATGTAGACCAGTTTCAACAGTGTATTTAAAGATGAAACAGGGCTCGACAATAACGTTTGCCCGATTGTTCGGTACCAGTCCAAATTGCCATCAGACAAGTTCAACTGTCCAGTTACTTGTCTGATGGGACAAGTCGAAATTTGAAGAGAATAAATTATAATTCGAAACCAATCGTTATAATTGTCAGTCAACATTCTTATTAAAATCAAAGTCGCAATTCAACTCCCATGATTTTTTTTATTATCAATAACATGGATACGCTTGTAATCAGTACTCTTCCATGTGAAGTCCAAGATCCTCCAAAATCATTGAAACGTTTTGAAAATATCATATTTATAATACCCTTGCGTAAAGCGTTTAGAAAGATCGGCTTTGTTGACAATGTGCTGCTTACACGGCATTGTGATCATGGATTTTACTCGATTTGGTTTTACTGGTCCTTCAACTAAAAACTGAGACGGAATGAAAAGAAAAGAAAATGGAATAAGAACAGAAACGTTCAAGAAAATTTCAGACATCGTGGTTAAATGAATTTCCGGGTTCTGGTTTTCAAAATGAAAGTGAAAGTGAGCTAGGGATGATGTTCTGCAAAATATGTCGCGATAATGATAAATATGCTGATAAAAACAGTAAACTTTTCATTGGTTCTTCAGCATTTAGAAAAGACACTTTGACATCTCACTGGAAAAGTTTTTGTCATGTAAAATGTCATGAAAGGGAAGCATTGAAAGCAAAAGCATCCAAATTGGACACAAATAAATACAACTCGAGTGTAGTGTTTGCAGGTTGGACGAGTGAGTTTTCTTTTTGGACAAGTGCAATTTATATTCACTTGTCCAAGAGGACAAGTGGCAAAAAAAGTAAATGTAGAGCCCTGTGAAATATAATAAATTTTACATTGATGTTAGTCATAAATACAAGTCTGTATAAATCAATATTTTTTATACTGTAAAATCACAAATACTCGTGGGGGGATTAAATTTGG
>CM056599.1:17120791-17220355 GCA_029721355.1 Tegillarca granosa
AGAGAGAGAGAGAGATTTTAGATTTTTAAGTGTCACATTTTGAAATTGTGATCATGTAAAGAATATGTTTATAATGATGTTGCTTAAACCTTTTGTACAGCGCTAGCAATGTTGTGTGTAAATGCAAGGTTAAATAATTGCAATTCATCAGGAAACTATAAAAATTGCATTTCGAATTTTAATTAGCAAAAAATTAATTTTATATCAATATTATTTGAAAGGTTGATGGATACAAACAATTTAGTTAATTAATGTTTAACACAGAAAAGTTTCAGGATTTTCCCTTGGCAAAAGATTTTTCCCGTCAATTTAAAAATGAACTCTTTATAAATGCAACAAACAAAAGTATATTGACTATTTCGTTTGAGGATATTCAGATTAAAATTTATGTCCAGTAACGATAACTCTTACGGGACTTAGATTTATTTAACATGAAACTGATAATTTATCAAACCGAACTGATTGAATAATTACAAACTTCTATAGAAAATGGCAGATGAAAAAATATTGTAACGGGAAATCGGCTTTGTTGTTTGTTTTTTAATTATATAATAAATTTAAGCATTTTGTTATTGAAAGAAAAAATATACCTGCAAAATATACTTCTAAACCTAATTTGGTGAATTTCCATGATTTGTTTGCAAAAAAAAAAAAAAAAAAAAAAAAAAAAAAAAAAAAAAAAAAAAAAAAAAAAAAATTATACTTCTTTAACTGTAAATTTATACAAAAAATTTTTAAGAGAGTCTACTCTCCAGGTTAACATTTGTATGTCATTTATACCACTGTGCTTTGTATTATTTGTATTATTTGCATTGTATTGTTCTCTTGATGAAATGTGAGAATAAAGTATTCTTATTTTTCTTCTTCTTATTATTATTATTTCACAAAGTTTAACAGATTACATTTAAATAAATAAAAAATCATTTTGGACTTATGTTAACAACAAGATATTCTGTTTTAAAGGGTTGTTAGATCGTTTGAAAGACGGCGAAAGCATCATAGTAGCAGAGGGATTTCTGTTTGAAATGGAAAGAAGAGGATACATCAAATCGGGTTCATTCGTACCGGAAGTTGTACTTGACCATCCGGAAGTCCTCAGAGGTTTACATGAAGAGTTTGCACATGCCGGAAGTGATGTTGTTCTAGCTTACACAGTAAGTAACACATGATGTTAATTTCTTATCGAAACTAATTTTGAAGCATCTCTTTAATAATAATGTTTAACTTTTACAGCAAGTATTGAGAAAAAGAAAAAACTGGATCATATTTTTATTACAATAAAAGAATTAGAATTATCTTATTATTTTTTTTTTTTACGAAAAAATAAATAAAATTTGTTTTCGTCATTTGAGTTATGACGGCTAAGATTCAGTCTAAGTATAAATCAAGTATTTTTTAAATGAATGTACAAAATTTTTTAATGAACATAAAACGTTAGTATTAAAAACTATTAAATATTAAACTGCAAAATTAATTTCATTTCAGTGTTACAGTACTATGCACACAGACATAAAATGAGAATGATTGAAAGAGAAGACGAACTAGAAAAGATGAATCGAGAGGCACTCCGAATAGCGAGAGAAGTTGCAGATAAAACTGGAACTTTAATGGCGGGAAATATTTGTAACACAACCGTCTATCAAAATGGTAACCAAGAAGCAACAGCGGCTGCTAAGGCTATGTTCAAGGTAAGAAATAGAACTTTAATTAGATTTCTTCGATTAAAGCATTAATTGGTATGAAAATTAGGGCAGTCGTATAAAATTTTTTTTTACAAACTTAAGATTTTTTTGTAGTGGTTTGATTTTGGAAAACATTTAAACATAATTAGACCCTTGTTATTTACTAACTTTGGCCCTTTTTATTTTCTGTACAACTATACAACTGTAATTTCAATAATTTGATTGCTTATCCAAATTTGGGTTTTTCTATGTCAGTGATCACAATATAATTGTTCTTTACCTTTGTTTTTCTCAGTGGCTATCGTCAAGAACAAGTAACGATATATTTTAACTGCAAATACTTTTGTGCAATTTGTGAATATTTTACTCATTTTCGTTGGAAGAGCAGTTCCGTCTATACCTTCCTATTTAATATTTTGTCCAATCTGATTGAACAATTTACTTAGTCCCAAAAGTCAATTTTAGCGTACAATGTATTTTTGAAGCAGTTCTGTAAAAATTGCAGGTTTATTATAGTTTATTGTACTGAGGTGTAAGAGAATCTTCAAGACGTATATGATTTCAATGTATTTTCCGTTTACAATATTTATAACTAAAGAGGGGTCATTTTGACGCTTGCAATAACAAGCATTAGCCGTGAATCTACGGAAAATATTACAGGAACAGACTAGAAAAAACATAGCCATTCACACTGGTGTGTGAGGCTGCTTAGTTTACATTATAATTTGTTTCTTGTTCTCATAACATTTTTATAATCTCCCTTCTTCATTACTTGTAGGAACAGATTGAGTGGGCAGTTGAAGGAGGGGCAGATTTTATTGTTGGTGAGACATTCTTAGAGTATGGTGAAGCTGCCCTGGCTTTGGAAGCCATAAAGGAATATGGAAAAGGTAAATAATGGCGTGGATCAAGTATTTTTGATAACAAATAAACAGTCTTTCGGTTAATTAATAAACAGAAGTATTGCCGATCCTGACACTTTAATTTAAAACATAAAAATGACACGTTTTCTCCAACAAGAACCTGTCCGAGAGGGATTCAAAACTAATTATAAGTAGAAAATAAATAAGTGATCGGTTAGAAAATTCTTTATACTTTTCGAGCACAGGTGCTCCTTTCATGATGAAGGTGAGTTAAAAATTGAAAACTTTTTATAACAGGATTACCAGCAGTAATCATGGTAGCAGCAAATACAACTGATAAGCTGGTAGATGGCGTTGGTGTAGCGGAAGCTTGCAAGAAACTAGAGGATGCTGGAGCCGCCATTGTTGGTCTGAACTGTTTCCGAGGACCGGGTACAATTATGGACCTGCTGAAGGAAGTCAGAGCAGTTTGTAAGGTAAGTTATATTATTAATTATGCTAAAAAAACTAAACCTAGGTGTCCAAAAACTTGACGAAGAAATGAGGATCTATCTATTTGATCATTTACAATGTTTATCTTTCGTCGTGGCCCATAGGCTACACAATAATCCTTTTAAGTAATCAGAGCCAATGATTAAAGTTAAATGTTTTTACTACCCAGTATTTACATATTACATTTCTTCTACGACATTTTGATACTACAAACGGGTTTCAAAAGGACAAATAAATAAACCTTAAATATTGAAATTGTGTTTTTTTTTTCTTTTCCTTCATGGCCAACAGAGAAAAAAAATTATTATTATTAGTTCAGGTGAGATACCTCTCTCCACAAAAATTTTTCTATGCTCCTCACAATTTTTATTTAAAAATAAAGATAAAAAAAAGTAAAAATCACATTTTTGTTTTGTTTAAGACTTTTGATGTTTTTTAATGTTTGGAAAACAACATTAATTGACTGTTTGTATTTGTTTGTCTAAAGGGTCCACTTGCAGCGCTACCAGTACCGTATAGAACAACAAAGGAAGAACCTACATTTTTTGCAATCAATGTACCCGGAACTGGTAAGCTCATTTTTGTAGTTATTTATTTTTACATAGGTATTTCTATTGGTAGAAAACTTGTGTGGGTGGTAGTTCTTACGTTCGTGACGTTGACCGAAGCAGCATTGTTCCCATTCCTGTAGCATTTTTTGTACGGGGGAAAAATAAGCTCTATGTCAATGAAACGTGTATACAGCTTTATGAAAAAAAAAATAAACAGCCTAGTACCATAACATTTCTTTAACTAAGATTTTTCTGAACTTAAATCTTCTCGATAGTTTTGTTCAAATCCAAGATATTAACGATTAAAGATTCTTTTTTAAGGATACTTGAAACATTTGTATTTATATTAAAATTTGTCAAAAAAAATATTAATACAATGTACCTTCATTTTAGTTGACAATACCTGTCAAAAGTTACTCCACTTGATCATCATTTTCATCTTTTTATTTACAGAACAGCGTGCCTTCCCATTAGAGTTACAAACATGTCTATGTACCAGAGAGGATATTGCTAAATTTGCTAAAGAAGCAAAAGCTTTGGGAACTCAATATGTCGGACTTTGCTGCGGGAACGCCCCGAACTACTTACGTATCGTAGCGGAGGAATTTGGTAAACATCCACCAGCGAGCGACTATTCGCCGGAAATGCACAAACACTTTGTGTTTGGAAGCGAGAAAATCATTACAGATCATTACACCAAAACTGTAAAATCTCTCATTACAGGAAAAGCTTGAAAGATACGCCTTTAGAACTTAACAGAAAACAAATTCGCCAAAAAAATATATATCAAATTTTATCTTCAAGCAACTGTTCATTAACAAATTAAGAACAGTGAGTAAACTCCCAAATTTAAGAGACTAAATACAAACCGAACGTCAAAGAATACAACTAATAGGTATAGAAACTAAGTATACTTACTAAAAAACAAGTTATACGTCAGGTATTTTGTTTTTTCATATGTCATATTTTGTGTATTACTTTTTATATAGATATTTGTATTCGTGTATCGTTACATTATACATTATGTAAACCATATGTTTATCTAATTGTTTAGTTATAAAATTTACACACTTGTCTTATTCATCTCATTTTATATTTGTAATAAAATGTTTTACACCATTTCTACGTTCATTAGTATTATATTTAATTTAGCAACAACAACAACAACAACAACAAAAAAAAAAAAAAAAAAAAAAAAAAAAAAAAAAAAAAAAAAAAAAAAAAAAAAAAAAAGAGGAAAGACAGGAGAAAAGAAAAAAAGCCTTTTGTATATAATTGTTTTAAGTTATTGTTCTTGTCACATTCCACTTTTTGAATGTATTTTTTGATTAAATTCAAAAAGTGGTATATAACATTCTTAACAAAACAACTGTTAGCTTTTACTTAAGATTATTGTAATCTAAATCTTGGAAGAATGTTTGTTATTTTTGAGGTGTTATTGTTGGAAATTATTAAAGGTTTCCTCCGAGTCCATATGCGTTTGAGGTTTAACAATACCAAATTCCATTTCAAACATAAAATAAAATAAAATAAATAAAACAAAATAAAAAATTAAAAAAAAAACGAAATAAAATAAAATAAGATAAAATAAAATAAAATAAAATGAAATGAAATGTAATGACAATAAAAAATAGAAAACACTTGAACAGACGTGAATGCGGATGCAGGACAGTAAACAAAAAACTTTTTTGATATTTACAAAATTCAATGCTGATTTTCAAAGTCTTCTTAAATCTCATGATTCATCTTAATATCTATGTTAAAATTCTTTCCAAATCAAAATCGGAAATTTTCCAATAGCGAAATTCTTTTTAACACGCGAAATTCCTTAAGTTGTAATTCCCTCCATGAGACTTAAAAAATAACACCAAAACTTGTTACATTTTTAGCATTTATAAAAACATCTGAATAATCTAAATACATGAATATTATATATTAAATTATCTATACAGTTCTCTAAACTCGTGGAGCATTTCCTCTTACACTATCAACCAGCGTATCGGCATTGTAGTTCGAAACATGTTCTCTATCACCCCACACAAAGTGTTGTGACATATCCGGAGTGTATTTACTGGCAGGTGGTGTGCGTCCGTAGATTTCAGCAATAACGCGGAGATAATGAGAGGCGTTACCACAACATAATCCTATATATTGGACGCCAATCTTTTTTGCCTCCTTTGCAAATTCTGCAATTTCGGTTCTACTGCATGCATATGCTGGCAAATCAATTGGAAACACCATTTGACCTATGTATAATAAAACATAAGAAGTTAAGAGCAGAATAAAATGTAAATGGTAATAGGAAGAGTAATCAAGATCATGCTGTAATACAAAATACGGAAACACTTGTTTTTTATAAAACGTGCACTTCACATCGGCAAACGCAACAGAGAGCACAAAATATTAAAAAATACTTGAGAAAAACACCTAGCAGACAAGAAAAAAAAAACACAAATTGGATCACGGCTTAAAAAGCCTCAACTTTAGACGTAAACTTAAGGTTATAACAAAATAATGTTTTAATTGGGTGTCGTTATAATGCTATTTTATGACCAAAGTTTTATAAGACCGCACATTTTAGAATATAATATAAAATGTATCATATTCTGAAAAAGAATTTATAACACCTGCATATATATATTTTCATAAATAAATAACCAACAAGGAAGCAGTTTACATTTGAGTGATATATTCCACAATCATTCTTTTTACTACTATTTTCATTAACAAAAATCTCGATAATTTTGGAAATTATTAAAGGTACAATAAATTACATGTTTTGACAAAAATAGTAATATTTTTTTTAAAAAAGTTGAATAAATAAATTAAAGTAAATAATAAACATGCCTGAAGCTTAAACTGATTTTCAAAATGACTTCTTAAATCTTGAACATCTTAAATATTATCTTTTAACTTTTCTTAATGCAACAGCTTATAAAGCATGCGTACAAAGCACGCAAAAATAAAATTAACCAAATGAAACAAAATAAGAATTATAACAAAACATAAACGACTTTGGACGACCTTAGGTTAAATGATGAAATTTTATAAAGCCATGTTATTAAGGTACCTTTTAAGTCACATACCAACTTGGGCTAGATAATAAATTTTAAATAAATAATGTATATATAATAATTACACAAACCTGCTTCGTTTCTAAGAGACTGCATCGTAGGGTTTTCCGGTGTAGTCCGATACGGAACAGGAAGTGCACATATAGGTCCCTGAAGACAAATTAAAAAATTGTTTTTTAAACAATATCTCAAAAAAATGTGTAATTTTGATCGTTAAGTAAAGAAATATTGTAAATTGGAAATTTGCTGAATTGCACCAAACACCACAATACACATTATTGTAAAGCTTAGTCAATTTATACTGCAACTTACTTACTTGATCAAGAAGATTTCACAGAGATAATAAAACAAAACTTATTTAGGGGATTGAAGCACAGAATTGTGACCAGGTAACTTTCTAATAAAAAAATAGTGACAAAGCACCAATATCAAAGAGTCGGATTGAGCTGTGGTCATCACGTCAGAGTCAAAATACTTGATCGAAGCTGTCATTTCTTAGATGAAATTGTATTAATCGGATAATTTCCACTTAGCTTAGCTAAAAGAAGTCTCTTGCTTGGATTTGCAGGGGAGATTTCAATTCCATCTGCTCTCTTTACGCAAACGGAATTTTATTGCACTAACACCTCACAGGTTAGAGTCGATCATAAGCGATAAGGGACAATACATATCACGGAGCAAAATACGCCAGTTATGCGCCAAATTAGCACAAGCCAACCTTAGGATTGAAATATCATATATAAAATATCATTGACAGAAATATACCTTGCAAGTTTGTCGTATGTCTTTAATCAATGGTAGCATTGTTTTAGGACCACGACAACAGTTGATGCCAACAACATCTGCACCAGCAAGTTCCAGTTTTCTACAAGCGTCCGGAATAGTTAAACCATCGAGTGTAACGTCTTCCATACCTGGCATTAAACTAACAACAGCTGGAAGCCCTGTGATGAAACAAAAACAAATCACGTGTTTCTTTGCTAATCACATTTCACATAGAAACTGACAATCGATTTCAGATGAGAATAAATACATGTTATGTGTATTTCTCAATACCTAAAACCACCAATTACACACCATTAAGTGAAGTGTAATGTTTTACGCCAAGCAGTTTATTTACTCGCCGAGGAGGGGGTTATAAAGGAAATCGGAATACCCAGAAAAATGAGCGGACTTCGTCTCACAATAGAATATCCTTGTCTTTCAAACTTTTTGGTCCCTAGTGTCACTGATGAGGAATGATTTTCCAAAATGTGCACATATGGCACATAACAATTTTACAGGTATAGTGAAAGGTGTGATCCTTAAGCGAGTGATTTAGACCACTCGGATAACGTATCGTATACCTTCATATATATTGAGGCTTTTTTCTTCGAACGAAAATTTAAAATATTAAAAATAGATTTGGTTTGAACGCTACTTCAGAACGCTGAACATCAAATTTTGCAACAAATGCTTTTGCTGACCTACACATCTGGATCTTTTTTTTTCAAACATTGTCCATGAGTAAACTATTGCTTAGGCGTCATTGATATTGTTAAAAGTCGTGTTCATGATGACAACTTTCTCTGACTTATTCTGTTAAAACTGTGCTATTTTGTATTTCAACCGATATTAAGCTACCTTTTGCATACTTCTTTATACACTCTAAAGCAAGCATCGCTTCTCCCAACTCACTAAACGTTTCGGCCACAATAAAATCTGCTCCATATTTTACTGCCCACTCTATTTGTTCCTGAAATTAAACAAATATACCATATTACTCGAAGTCGATAAGTTAAGTCTGTAGGCATGGGTAGATTTAATACCAAGAATCTTTAACGATAGTAACAGAAAAAGTGCAGTACTAAAAAAAAAGTTGCTTATTTATGCATTGATAAAAAATTCCCTAATGACTAAAACAATGGCCGAAAAAGTGTGTGTGTGTGTGTGTGTGTTACGGTAATAAAAAAACACTTAGTATCGCTGTATAACTAGCAGATCAATACTCTAAATCGATACTTTATAATATTATCTAAAAAGTTTATTTTATTTACTTGTTGTTTTTAATAAGTAGATATTTTGCTTACCTTAAACATTAATTCGGCTTTTTTAATAGCATCAGGGTTCCCCGAAGCATACACTGTAGAGTTGCATATGTTACCAGCCATTAGCGTCCCAGTTTTATCCGCCACCTCTCGGGCTATCTTTAAAGCGTTTATATTAAGCTTTTCCAAGTCGTCCTCACGATTGATCACTTTCAGTTTCTCCCTATGACCATAATACTAAAGACATAAACACAAAAATTAGCATTTAAGTTGAAGTTGAATAAAATGCAAATGCACTTGGTGATTCACGCTGCCGTAAAGAGTATATATATTTCCCTTTTATAGGGGTCAGGAATGGTAGAGGAGACCAGACAATGCTCAAAGAAAACCTGTGATATCCTAGCTAGAGTGGTGAGGAAGTTAGTTGATCGGTGGTTTTTCTCAGAAATGCCCCGACTATGGCGTATTATATCCTGACTAATCTGAGAATTAAACCACTTGTATGGAACGCCCGAATCACATTAATAACTAAATCTAGGATTCAGTTACTGAATCTAGGATTTACGCTACTGAATCTAGGATTCAGTACTCTAACTCCAATGAACGCTACTAAATTGATTTACTACTAAATGTGAATTCTATGGAACGCCCGAATCACATTAATTACTAAATCTAGGATTCAGTTTCAGTAACTGAATCCTAGATTCAGTAGCGTAAATCCTAGATTCAGTAACTGAATCCTAGATTAAGTAATTAATGTTACTCGGGCGTTCCATACACTTGGCATCTATAAATTTACTGCAAAACATATGCATTAAAAGCACAAAAGAGCAAGGACATTGTAACTAAAAAACAACATCGTGAAATAGCCATTTTAATATTTGACATGATGTAAAATTCGTCCTTAAATTTTATACAAAATCGTATCGATCGACGGTGTTTGTTTCAAAGCTCTTAAATTGTCCCATTTCATTTACAACCAGGAAGTACCTAAAAACTAAAATTGATAATTCATATTTACCGTTTAAGCGACATTTTTACAGCAAAAATAAATAAGACAAAACAAAAAACATTATATTTCTTTCTTTATGCAATTTAAAACCAAGGGCTGTTTGTACTGGTAAATTACTTGACTTCTAGTAACTATAATTTGTAATAAAGTTTTTACTAAATGTCAGTTTTAAAACATTGAAATTGAGTATTATGTAACAAATGTAAAGCAGGTTGAATTAATAGTTTATGTCTAAGCATTTCTTAATGCTTACTAAATATAACTTGAATAGTACAAAACATAATGTTATATATGCACGGTGTTTAAAGATTAACAAAGCTAAACATACTAAAAAAAATCCTTAAAATTTCGACTTATAAAATTTTTCATTGCAAGTGTTGCTTTACGTAGGATTTACTTTATTTTATTTTGTTCATTTATTTATTTATTTATTTATTTTGTTTATTTTGTTTTGTTTTGTTTTTATTCATTTATTAATTTTTTTATATTATTGATTTTGAAGAAGCTAGTAATTCGAAAATTTTAAGATTTAGACGTGATTTGTAAACCAAAGTGTCTAATGTTACCTTCGTAAAACGTGCTTCATTTTGAATTGCTGTATTAAGTCGGTTTAATTAGACACAAGGAGGTAACTTACTGTAAATGCTAACACTACGTCACTTCCGGCATGTACAAACTCTTCGTGGAGTAATCTGACATGCTCGGGGTGTTCAATTACGACTTCCGGTACAAAACATCCCGCTTTAACGTATCCACGACGTTCAAATTCGAAAATATATCCTTCAGCGACAATGAGGTCCTCTCCCTCTTGTAACCGCTCTCTTAAACCTATTGAATTATTAAAATCTAAAATATATCATGTTATGTATTTTTGCTAAGTGCTGCCAGGGACGTATATGGTTAGATAGTTATTATAGGTCCATGTCGTTGCACTTGGCAATCAGCGAATTAATACTGTTGCAGTCATTTGTTGTATTAGTTTTGCCAAACGAATAATTTACTCCGTAGAACGTACATATATTTAGGATAAAAAGACATCGATTCGAATCATACTATCGGTATTGTAAATGGTCAGCAAATCTAGAACTCGGCTGTCTTTGTTCAAATACCCCAACCCTCATACCCTCCCACTGAATTGTTGACAGTCAAGCCAATATCCTTGACCTTGATTAAGTTGCCCTTGAAGTGGTAAAATTCAGATAAATAGTCAGCTGACAATGGTGATTATGTAACTGTGTGTAATTTAGTTACACAATTCTTATATAGTTTTATAGATAACATGTTGTGATATAATGATTCTAGTCAAAATTATTACTTAATCAATATACTAGTATTTAAATAGATGTTATGAGAATTGTTTATTTGAGCAGAAAAAAAAACCAGTTTTTGCCATCATCGGGTTTTCATCTAGTCGGACAATACCAAATCTTTAATACACCTGTAACAAATGCTAAACAAATTTTCAAAATATGCAGGTAGCTACTGATAGTTTTTAAAAGTGGCTTACAGAATGATAAATGTACGCCTCATTCCTTTATGTGTCAAGAACAAACCATAAAAAATCATTTGTATAGTCGGTAACACTTATTGCTCAATATCTATATCTTAAATAACAATATGTGCAATTATAATATCCTTTGCATTTAAAACGAATATATACGCTAACAGTTCAAAATATAGATCTTTGTAAATATAACCTTAAAAGTCACTTAAAAAAAACAAAATATAGAACATTTCTTTATCTTTAACAAAAGCTTTGCTAATGAAACAAAAACACACGCACACACACGCTCGCGCGCGCGAGCGAGAAAGAAAGAGAGAGGGGGGACTCAATTTAAAGTGGACAAGCATATACATGGTATGATCATAAACGCGTGTCTGCGCCTCCATTTAACATTAACACGCATAAACATGGTCATAATCATGTTTGTGACCGCGCGCGTGCGTGCGCCTCCGTGTAACGTGAACATGCATAAACATTCTATGAACATAACGCATTGTAAATAAATAAAACACGTGTATACATACCTTTAACTGACATTATGGTATGAAGACAACTAAATTGATGATAGGCAGATAAGTTCAAGATAAGAAACACTTCCGGTGGCTCACTTAGCCTGGTATTATTTCGAAACTTAACTTGTCTTTGTCGTTGAGGGTAAAACAATGCCGATTCAATTTAAAAGATAAATCACATTTCAATTTTTTAATATCACTTCAATGTTACGAAATACAATGTAGTCTCATGTAACTTGTATATATATATACTAGTATATATATATATATGTATATTGATCGTCACATCTCGGTCAACTCCTTGACAGCATAAATGTTGCAGATGTTAGCCAAGGATATTTTAAAAACACTTGACATCACGTAATACAAGGTCTGAACTCTTATTTTAAAATTAAAGATTAAAGATTAACAGAGGCCAGAGTTTTAATGTCGGCATAGGTCAAAATTCAAAATTTGGCTTTGTATGTACATATGTATTCATTCAAAAATTTTTAACTGACAGTAAAAACTCTTTTTTTACACAGGCAGCATATTTTAAATTAAATTATCTAAATAACTGCGTAAAATTGTATTCTGTAAATAATGTTTTAACGTAGTATTTCTGACAGTTGTCATGTGACTGGAAGTAATTGAAACATCGTTTGTCATACTATAGCTAGTAAGACGTGCGCCGTCAAGGTAACAACGCCACTAAGGTATATTTTGACGTCATTTAAGAAATTGGCGTCAAAAGTTGTTTGGGCTGCGGTAACCCCGAGTTGATCACTGAATGATCACTAAATTAGCGAAGTATAGGCAAAATTTGAAAAATACTACATGTATTTTGTTATAAAACTGAAAAAAAAGATATATAATTATGGAAGTTTTACTTATTTTTACGCGTAATCTGTGGCGGTGCAACATCATCGACTCTAGAAAAATATATATATATTTTCAAAATTCATGTATCATAAAAATGTACCAAAAACAATAAATTTCTTTTCTTGGAATCTAAACATGACATAAATGACTTAAAGATTCTTTTTAAATTATCTTAAAAAATTAAAAGAATTTTTTATTCAAGTATTTTAATATTGTTATGAAGAGATAACGAACAGTCTCGGAACTTTACGTTTTAAAAGTTAAAATACAATGTTGAATACATGCATTTGATTTTTTTCCTTTAAGCCCAACAAGGTATCATTTTCTACTCCGCTAATAGGACGGATTATTAAGCGTTTCGACTGTAACATTTATATCAGATTTTCAAGTTCCCTGTATGATTAAACAAGAAGCAGCATGAATCTAGAAATCAAGAAACATACACTTTTTTATTTCTTTAACAAGGTTATAAATATAAGCGTTATTGGCGCTATAGTTAGCTTTACATTCTGCAAGGTTTCCTATACTGGTAAATCACGACAATAGTAAAATGATGCCGTGAAGCATGTCGTTCGCTTGACAACTGATTTAGTTTTCAAAAAAAGAGAAAATTGTGTCTCTCATTATTTTTTGACACCGGAAAAAGGGTCCGCAAAAATTATTATTATGGTTATGATCCAAAAGATTTTATGTATGTGTTATAACGCCGTCAGTGGGAAATTTGTAGCTCAAAGGTGTACCGAACGGGTTGTTACTTTTCACAGTTTAATAAATGAAAATTATAACACAAATTTAAGTTCGTTATAAAACTGTAATAATGATTTTCTTTGAATACAAAATCTTACGGTGGCACAGAGGTGACATGAAATATATTTTTCACGTAAAAGGTATTACGTGCGCACGTAATAGGTAATACGTGCGCTCGTAATACGAAAAAAATATTTCATGTCACCTCTGTGCAACTGCACAATCTAAACAATGTAAACACAAACATAAGTGGCTAATTATAACATGCGTTTCTTCATTACGTTCGTGTGAGATTTGGTTTATAATTTTTTTAAAAATTGATTTGATTTTGTAAAACAACAAAATTTTTGCGAGATTCCGCTTTCAAGTTCGTGCATGTTTCCGCCTATTGAAATTTGATTGGTCGGTGTTTCCGATACAACCGTACTGTCCTCCAGAGTTCTGTATGAAATATAAAGAAAATAATTCTACCCTGAAGGAATTAGTTTCAGCCCTCTGTTTTGTTAACAAATCAGATATTGTGAAACAGGTAGAGCTTGTTTGTAATTAAGAACATAAATATTATATCTATGACATTTTTAAACAATAAATGTTGATAAAGAAAAGGTAATTGACAACTACACACTGCGAGCATCTGTTAATCAAATAGCCGCGAAAGACGCGAGAATTAACATAAAAAAAAACCATTTAAACCGTCAGAGTATAAGTAATTCCGGTTTAAAATAAAGTAAATAGAGAAAAATGAAATAAAACCAGGTAAAATAATAAGGAATATTATAATACAAAATATAAAAGTAACCACATTGATAAAAAATAGAATAAAATTAAAATTGTTGAAATGCAGCCAAAATGTACATGGTTACATTATACGTTATAAATGAAATACTTTAACCGATAAAAAAAAAATCAAGATTATTTGAATTATTTACGGAAATGCACATTGTAAAGCTGTTGACGTGAGTTGGACTAGTTTATGTCATCAAATTTTTCTCATTTATACATGAAATAATGTTTCGACCATGAGTGTGATGATTTTTTAATTTTCAAAAGCAGTTATACAGAAAAAGAAAAATCTTTAATGTGCTGAAATGCAGCTAATCCAGTCGAAATGCAACTATGAATTATTTGTATAATAAATATCTACGTGTATCTTGAGTAAAATGATTTGAGAAGAGACAAGATAGCTAAACAAATCAAAGTTGAGAGAGAGAGAGAGAGAGAGAGAGAGAGAGAGAGAGAGAGAGAGAGAGAGAGAGAGAGAGAGGACATTATATTAAGTACATCGTACTTTTAAATATTGGGCGTCAACAAAATACGGTAAAGGAAGAATTTCACATCTATTTTTGTCGATTTTAAAATAAGTTTATTAAAATATGCAAACATAAACGATTTCTTGTCAATAGTGTACCAAAAACTTCGGATTTAATGAGGGAAAAACAAATATTTAAACGGCTTTGTCTTTGTGTTTATACTGCCCATTCACTTCTATAATATTAGAGGATCATTAAATTTTCACTTTAATAGGTTTATAATATATTCATGTATTAGTTAGTGGTCCTTTAGGGAAGAAACTAAATGAATGATATTATTTCTTCCTAGTAAGCGCATAATATCCGGCCTGACATCGACATTTTTCCTAAGCAGAAGTCAACAGAAAATTTTTGGGGACATTTTTGTAGGAAATGACCGGTATTTTGGAACATTTTTACGGTATTTTGATATCTATAGGATATTTATTGTTAGTAAGAACTATGTATGTTGGAACATTTGTAGAGAATAAGGTCTAGCATTTTTACTTTTGAAACATTTTACATCATTTTGTTTGTTTGGGACGTATTTGCAAGCAGTGAACAGTACTTTCCATTTTGGAACATTTTACCTCGTTTTTTTATAATGACATATTAGTAAGCAGTGAACTGAAATTAAAATTTATGGGACATTTAGTTTGAAGAATTTTTGTAAGCAGTTAAAAGTAATTTCCATTTTTGGACATTTACCTCATTTTTATTGGGACATTTTTGTAAGCAGTGAATAGTAATTTATATTTTTTGGACATTTTACCCTTTGTGTTCACTGGTTGTAAGCAACGACCAGTATTCTACGTTATTGGGACATTCTTAAAGCATATCTTCATAATTTATATGTTTAAAACTTTTGGTAAGCAGATAATTTGGACACCGACGAATTAAAAGTTTTATTTGAAAAGACGTACATAACGTATTTGTTAGGTTTTATTCAACTAGATATTGCACGTGTATTTAACATTTGTCTTTGATAGTGTTAAAAATGATTAATTAGAAGTGGTTTATACTCAGTTGACATCGGGGATTGTATATAGTGAGTAAATAAGAAAATATACATTACATGGTGAAAATGAGATCACTAGTGGATTCCTTGTGAATTTTAAAACAATGTGGCAGCATATCGGGTATTTTTGTGATGTCAGCCAATGACATATATTTGGCTGATACATTTCTCGTGACAGCAATTGAAATCAACACGGTGATTTGAATGATTTACATATAGCTACACTATACGCTTATAGAGCTTGCCTGCTTGACAGCATATACGTGCACAACGGAATATTGTGGCGGTAAAAGTCATTCAGCTTTTTTTAAATTCCATGTGACAGCAAATAATTATACAAAAACAAAATCAATTTATGCAGTACATTACAATAGTGGATATTTAAACAAGAATGCGATTTTTTGAAAATTTGAAGTGTAAATAGGACTTGAACTCACAACCATTGTGGAGCTGTTGATATTTGTGGTTTATGATAGAAAGAACAAGATTTTAATACAGTGGTGTAACAGTGAACAGGTTATATTTGACTAACAGTTGTGATATCTAACTATGAACGTAGAAGGGGAAGTGAGCAAGATACTAAAAAGATGTTATGTAAAAATGGCTGCCATCTTACAAGAGCAGACTACACTTAAGCCAACAGCACCAAACGATACCGTGAATCAAGCAACAGCAATATATGTGCACCGTTTTTGTAGCAACTTGACTGTGGAATTTCTTAAAAATTCAAAAGATGTATTTGACATAGAGCGTCTATATGACATTAAACTAGCTGTTCCAATTTACGGATATATAACTCCGATAATTGCAATAGTTACTTTGGTATTAAACTTAACAATTATCGCGATAATCATGAATAAAAAGCTTAGATCGCCAACAAACTTTATATTAGTCAGCATTGCTATTTTCGATACTTTGACGATCCTATGCCCGTTGCCTTGGTACATTAAGACGTTTACCCTTCGGTCGCATGTAGAGTACCCCTCGTTGCCATGGTGTCGCGTGTACGTAGTTCTAGCGGGATTTTTGCCAACTGTATTTCACAATACTGTTATGTGGCTTACTGTGATGCTAGCGATACATCGATACATTGGAATATTCAGACCAAATTTGGCCAAGTGGTTGTGTAATTATCGATCAGTGATCGGCGGAATAATATCTATCTTAACTTTGACGACTTTCTTTCATGGTTTAAATCTTTACATGGAGACATTGGAACCAGTCCGCGTGGTGGGAAAAGAATTGCTATCAACATCGGGAATAACTTACATCGATACTTGTAACGTAGTACCAGCGAAACAAGTCGCGTCTGTCTACACAACTTATACACAGACTTACTGGTGGTGTCGAATTGCAATTGGTCAGATCGTACCTTGTTTAATTTTGACCGTTTTTAATTCTATGTTATTGAAACAAACGTGCAAAAGTTACAAATACCGTAGACTGCTCGTTCGTGGAAATCACTCCGCAGAACTGTTCCATCTACAGGAAGTAGTTAGGACTTCTGTCATGTTGATCACTATATGCGCATGTGCATTAATTGTTGAAATACTATTGGCTATCATATTTGTGTTAAATATTCTACAATCATATCATGGGGTTGATATTAGCTTTGTTCGTGTGTTGAAAACTATACCTAATTTTATCATGTTTTTATTTTTTCCCATTAATTTTTTTATTTACATGTGTTTAAGTAGTTCATTCAGGAGACAATTAATTTGCATATTTAAAAGAACCAAACAAACGACTCGAGCTTCGTTTGTAGCGCTGTCTATTTTCAGAAACAAAAAATAAATTAGATGATACTTTTATTCAATAAAGTGTATATTTCTTGGTCTTTATTCTGTACCCGTTTGTTCAAAGCTTCGTTAGCTGAGCCAGTTCCTCAGTATCTCATACATCATATAAAGTTTTGAAAATTACGTTAAAAATAAAAAAATTTCCATTAACATTAAAAAGTGAATTATATTTGTATCGTTTAACTACAAGAGAAACGCTGTGTTCATATAACGAACTGGCAAATGCAAGCAATGATAATGATTTATTTGAACTTTGAACTACAGATAGAATATTTCAAGAAAAACATTTCGTCATGTTGTTGTTATTAAATACCTCTGACACTAATTAGTAGATCTTGGTGAAACTTCATTTTATCACCTTAGTTGGTACAGATGTGCTTTTCAATATTATTTTTTTAGTTAAAGCTGCATTAAGTTTTTGAATTTTTGAATTTTTTTTTTTTTTCTAAAAATATATATTTTTAAAAAAAAAAAAAAAAAAAAAAAAAATAGATATCCTCTAACCATGATGCGTGAGATTCATTTTCTAAATAGCTGTAAATAACCGGAATCCTATAACCGGTTGGTCAATGATTATGAAAGCTGGGAGCATGCGCACAGATGTACGGAATTATCCCATGAATCGAAGGTGAAACATGACAAATTGCATTAATTGTCCTTCATTAGTATCCAGATGTATTTGAAATGTGTTATGTATCACTTACTAGGTCAGAAATAGCAAACTCAACGAAGTTCTGTGTTAAATTTCTCGTATTTCACCGTTCTGAAAGTTGTGTTTAAATGACCCGGTTTTTTCACGACGTAACCATGTTTTAATATTAGATCCCAAATGCTACATCTCGCTGGGTAATTACTGTAATTTATTCGAGCTTTTATCGTTGAACCAAATGTAACATTGTTCATTAGGAACATCAATTAATTAGATTAACACCGTTTTAATTTTTTCTTTGGAAAACTTAATGCAGCTTTAATAATCAAGTTCTATGGTTAATTGTCAATTTGACCAAATAAATCACTATTATTGCTTGTATTTTGGTGTTCTAATTACAGTTTGGTAATCTTGCTGGGGTTGATTTTTGATAGGCCTTCATACAAGACTTACTTTTCATGCTTGGGCGATTATGAGATGGTTGGAGAACTCTGATACTGTGCATAAAACTAAATCTAATTTGATTTGTTTCTCTACAGTTCCGGCAGGAAATTGTGTGCGCGTAATTTCTGGCGTTCTGAATCATCACAATCGTACCATTTAACACCAGTTGTCCTGATCCAGTTGTAAAGTTTCATTTTAAGAACAATTCCTAATCGACCCTGCAGGACCTAGTTATATAAACCACTGGCTTACAGTATCTATCAACGCTTAAGTTTGATTTCTAACTTTCTTAGTGAGAATGTCAGTTTGATTTCCGAAGATATAATCCTTCTAAAGGCACTCCAGTTTTCTCTGTCATACTTTAACTGACCAAGATATGAGTGAAGTACTCTAAACCTCACCATTAATCTTTTCACTCATTTAATCTCATTTTAACATTATAAAAAATAACAAACACATATCTGTATTTGATCATAGCACCAGTGATTTTATTATTTTAATGAATTGCAAAAAAATTACCTTTACAAATTAAAAACGCGAAAAAACTACGACAAACATATTCATGTATTCCATTCAAATTAACTTGGTTCTCATCTCCCTGAGAATAACTCGTGTGTACTTTTTAAAACAAAACATGAAACTAATTTACTTTTATCAAAGAGATTTAAAATACTTAAAATGCGTATGTTTTATACTTTATAAAACACTTGGTATCCAAAAAATACATCTAAATATCTCATTCACACAAACTGATTTTCAAATCCCCTTGAATACATTTGTTGCTTAAAAAATGTTTGAAAAGCATGAAAAATGTTGCATATGAAACTTCAAATGTCAAAAATAATTTAATAACAAACAAATTAATAATCTCTCTCTCTCTCTCTCTCTCTCTCTCTCTCTCTCTCTCTCTCTCTCAGAGATATCTAACTAGAGCTTTTCACGAACCACACTTCATTTGTTCTACCGACTAACTGAAACGGTGAATTATAACCAGCTGTGTACCAATAACCAGTTTCGAATTTCTGTTTCCCTTCCAGTTTTTCAGTGAGTATCCTGGCATTCTCTATCCATGATTCATCATTAGCAAAACCTCCAAACTTCTGTACAAATACTGTCATTTCTGGTCTATTTTCGATAAACACATCTGGATTGGTTGGTTTAGGTGGATTTTCCTGGTGTCCTGGGGGTATATAGAAAGATACAGTAAATGTACTTTCACAATTTGGTCCCGCCCCTGGTTCCACTTTCGTTGACACTGGAGCTGTCATATCGATTTTCATTTCTGAAAATAAAATACAAAAAATGAAAATAATATCCTTTCTTTTAAAATTCCTGATACTAGATATTATGTTGTGCACAAACTCTTTTTTTTTGTAATGCCGATATCTAGGCACACACACACACACACACACACACACACACACACACACATTTATTTATTGTACACACACGTTTATTTATTTATTGTAGGAAAGTTTCTAAAAAGCATTCATGTGCCTGCTGTCCTTCATAAACTTTTACCCTTTTCATTTTCTCCTTGTATATAGTTAAACAACTTCCAAAATCCTGTTCCTGTACCATTACTGTGTTCCATTGCCGAGACTCGTGTACTAACCCATCTACATGCTTCATAATGGCGTTCTTCATACTCCTACAATGAATGAAATATTCATTTTATTAGCTATATTACCTTTTTCATTTGTTCCCGTTATGTAGTTGAACAATCGTCTAAATCCAGTGCTTGTAGCCTGTTTATAGTTAATTCCTTCTACTTTTGTACTGACCCACTTTGCTGCATCATAATGTCTTTCTTCTACATCCTACAAATACACAATATGTATAGAAAACAATACAGATAACGCTATCACGGCCAGTGATTACAATATAAAACTCGTGATTTCTTCAGTCATTAGATAAATTGTCTTGTCTTCGATAACATGACACGTAGGCAATAAATATAAGTTAGAATCTGACTGAGGAAACTGCTTACAAAACTTGAAAATGGCGGACATTGAGTTTCTATATAAAATGTTCAGGTGTCATCCAGGGTTGTGGTTAAAATACTTTTAAGTGCTCTAATAAAAAGACTTTGGTTATAACTATGTCATCAAAGTAACATTAAATGAGAAACAATTTTCATTTAGCCCCATGATGCAGTCGGGGTTATACACGTGGTGGGGGTATTGTCATGTGCAAAATTTTGAATTTTCACAAAAAGAAATATTCAAAATTTTGCTCATGACAGTATTTTGTCAGTGTAGGTATTGCTTCGGTTTTACTGTGACATGCATGAGACATCCGATTTAAATATCTTCGCTGAAGAACCGGGCACTACTTTACTCGAGCCAAAAGGATAGTCAAAAGTCTAATCTTATCCGCCAAAGCTACTCTTTATAAACGACATTCGTTTTTTATTGGAATAGAAATAAAAATTCTAATGTCACTGGCCTTCTAATATAGTCATTTTGAATATGGTCTGTGCGTTATTTATCACTGTGGTTTCCTGAAACATGTTCTTTTACCAATATCGGGGTACTTAAACCAAGTTAACAGATATCTAATAACTTACATTTTTGTTAACGGTTACATCCTTGTATGTTGGCTTATCAAGTATGCTGGAGACAAAAGTTGAACCAATGGTTTTCAGAAGACTCATGGTACTGGTGTGAAAAGATCTCTTATAAATACTAGTAATCTGAAATGAAACAATGTGTATTAGTTCAACTATGTTTACTCTTCATCTACATAGCTGAAACAATTGATGTCGCGGCAATGTTTTTTATATATACTCAAAAACACATATACTAATGTAGAACCAAACATTATACTCAGGGATTTGGGAGAAGCTATTAAAACATACCACTTTTCAAGCACGCAATCCGTTAGACTGACAACACATTATAAACATGTGCTTACTATAACTTGCCAATACTCTCTCTCTCTCTCTCTCTCTCTATTTTATATGCAAAATTTACATACTGAGAAGTTAGTTTACACCACTCTCCCTCTCGTTTAAATTCTAGACAGCATGACACATAAACCTGTGCTTACTATAACTTGCCAATACTCTCTCTCTCTCTCTCTCTCTCTCTCTCTCTCTCTCTCTCTCTCTCTCTCTCTCTCATTTTATTTTTAGTGTTCGTTTACATGCAAGACTTACATAATGAGAAGTTATTTTACATCCACTTTCCCTCTCGTTTTTAAACTTCTAGCTCAAAATACATATATACCAATGTTGAACAGTGTTACATACAGATAACTTACACTGACATATTCCCTCTCTACAATTTAATTATTATCTCGTTAGCCAGATTTACATACTTAGGGTTTATCACACACACACACACACACACACACACACACACACTCTCTCTCTCTCTCTCTCTCTTCTCTCTCTCTCTCTCTCACACACACACACACACACACACACACACACACACACTGACTAACCTGCTTCGTACAACTATGCATTAACCACCTTTACAATGACAAATTATCAATTTGTCACTTTATATACTATTTTCCAATCAGTTGTATAACTGGTTGACTGATGAAACAACAGAAGAATGTTGAAAAATTTCAGTTATACAACTTAAGGGCTTACTGTTTACTTTTTGTCAATGGCACGTGTATGAGACACGTGTTATTTACATCAATAATAAGGATGAATTATCGCCCATTTCTTTACCTATAATAAAGGGTTAAACGATAGCTACATTTGTCTTAGACCAACTTTATGCGGGTTAAAAAGGGTAATCATTCAAACGTTCTTCCGGGTCATTGGATCGAGTTTATTTAATCAAAGGGATATAAGGTCCTCGGACTTTTTATTTACACCCAAACAAAGGCCTCAAATACTTTTTTTCACAAAAAAGTTGCTTTTAATGGATCTATATTTTAATTTTTCTTTCTCATCCACTATACGTTTTTATTTAATTTTTGTTTTTATGTCAAGCTTACTAGCCTACATTAACTCTGGATGGTATATTCCCTTATGTAACAAATGATTTAGTACACAAGCACCGAGAATACATAAAACCGGCGGTGTTGATAAAATAGAACGTAAGTAAAATGCTTTCTGGGTTCCAGCTTTTGAAAAAAGCAAATTCAAATATAATTAATTATTTAAGATAATTACCATTGCGTACACTGTCATTCTACAATGTGATGAGAATGGGGGAAAAATGTAATATTTAAAGTTATCTACATTTGCACGTGAACAGTGCTAAAGATTACCTGCATTAACTCACTGATTATTATGCTTTGTTTGTGTATTATGTGTAGAAACTAAACTAATCTTGATGAAGTTATATAATGAAAATCAACAAATAAGGAGAAACGACCAGCCTATTTGGTTGGGTGTCATATTCATAATTTTCCTTGAACCCTGTTCTGCTCACGTTGACCGGTGTGATGTCAACAATTCGGCATGTGATGTTAATTTGTTACTCTGTCGCATGACCCCCAGTCAACATAATAAACTTAATTTGTTAATTTTTTTTAATTTATGCAATTACTTTATTTATTACTTTATTATTTATTTATTTATTTATTTATTTATTTATTTATTTATTTATTTATTTATTTTGTTTGTTTGTTTGCAGAATGAAGAGTCTTTATCTTTCCTTACTTGTTGTCATTGTGGGTGTAGTAAAAGCAGATCCACTCTACTTCAAACCCAGAGTGAACCAGGTTGGGTCAAAGAAACTCCCTAATTTCTGCAATGGCTTAGAATGCCCACAGTTCAAAGTTGTAAAGAAATTTAAGGTATAGTATACGCGATTAATAAGCTGCTTTAGGAACCACTGCTCTCTCTCTCTCTCTCTCTCTCTCTCTCGCTCTCTCTCTCTCTCTCTCTCTCTCTCACTCCCTCTCTCTCTCTCTCTCTCTCTCTCTCTCTCTCTCTCTCTCAGTCTTTTTAATTTTTGTTAGATTATGATGATGATAATGATGATGATTATTATTATTATCATCATCATCATCATCATTATTATTATTATTATTGTTTTTATTATTATTATTATTATAGGACTATGAACTTAGAGAGTACCGTTTATCGTACTGGGTGTCAACTAACATTGTTGGTGTGGATTATAAGACAGCAAGCAAAGAACTTTTCGAGAGACTTTTCAAATATATTTCTGGCGCCAACGTTAAAAGTAAGTCTAAAATTGCTGATATTACGTAAAACAACTTTCAATCGACCAACCAATCATATCTCTGATTTTTAATTTTTTTAACTTATAGATTTTATTTTTATTCTTTTATTCTGTCTTTTTTCCCCCTGCAAATGTCATATTGTCATATACCATTTCTTGAGTTATAACATTAAATACATTTTAAAAAAATTCATATGAAGAAGATAAGGTCAAAGTTTCATGGTGATGCAATGTTTGTAAGTTCGAGCCCCAGACAAACTGTAGTGTCTGTTAGTCAAACGTTGCTCCGGTCAGTCGAGCTAATTGTTAAATAAATACCAATCTACTAGGACTTGGCTTACTTCACACGCTTACAATCCTAACATTGATTAGAAGTTGGTATTACAAAATGATTATTTTTATGGACAAACTTTTAATATTTTTGTTTTATTGTTTGTATTTCCACTGAGTTCTAATGCACATTTGTTTTACAGAACAGAAAATCGAGATGACCGCGCCAGTACTGACCAAAATTATACCATCACAGGGACCTGCTTGTGAGAGCAACTTTACCATGTCCTTCTTTGTCTCCATGAAAAATCCTCCACTACCAAGCAGTAAAGATGTGTTCTTGAGTAGGTTACCACGCCAGCGAGTCTATGTTAGGTGAGGCAGATATGTGTGTGTGAGAGAGAGAGAGAGAGAGAGAGAGAGAGAGAGAGAGAGAGAGAGAGAGAGAGAGAGCGTTTTGATATTCATGTCTTGGTAAACTAGGTGACCCGAGTTCAAATCTCGGTTTGTGTATTATAGGCCCAAGTTTCACAATCGTTCCTTAACTATGATTTTTCTAACTTTGACAAATTTGAAATCAAAATAATATTGTTAATTGTTAAGATATTCAAGAATTTTAGGTGTCATTTTAAAAACACTTCAAGCTTATAACATATGTCTAGTTCTTTTATCGTTGTTGTTTTTTTTTTTTTGAAATTCCAAATAAATTAGCCAAAATTTGCTTGTTGTAAGTTAAGATGACTCTTGGTTAGGGAATGCTTGTGAAACGGGGGTCAGCGCCGGCTTCAGGTCGCCATTTACGTTTGAACCATCTTCGGTCATTGTCTCGTTTGTAGTTTTGCTTTCCGAAGTTAAAGGGTTATTCCGGGTAAACCAGTTTCCAAAACTATCACACATAGTACTGACTGCATTGATACATGTGAAAGAATTCTCTCATTTACTCTTAATCAATACAATCTCTCTCTCTCTCTCTCTCTCTCTCTCTCTCTCTCTCTCTCTCTCTCTCTCCTTTACTCTTTTTCAATGTAAAATTAATAATCACAGAAGGGAAATTTCTTCCGATTTAATTATAATATTTTCAAAAATCTTTCAGGTATTTCCCAGGATACCATATGAGCGACATTGAGTATTGGATTCAGGAAGCTATTGACCTGGCCAAGTCCATCGGTGATCAGAGCAAGTACGAGACTAAGTACTACTACATAGCCGGGTATGATAGTCCATTCCGATTCCTTAACAGACATAATGAAATATGGTTCATCGCAAACCAGGATCGGGCTCGGGATACCTTTATGATGAATACAAAATATTAAGAAAGCAGTCGCTTTCCGGTTTTCAAAGTACTCGGATTCTTTTTTACTTTCTACTAATTTCTACTGTATTAAGGTCTGCAGTTATATTTATTTGATACTTTGTGTTTTTTTTTAAATGCAAATTTAATAATGTTGATTTTTTTCTTTTGATATATTATGTTTTGTATGATAGTTAATTTTTAAATTTTGTCTCATGTTCATTATTATTATTATTACTTATTATTATTATTTGTTTTACGTCATTGAAATATATTATGAATCTCATAACTTCACATAAATTGCCTTGTGCAGTTGTATGCATGTTTCCTCTATGTTTCATTTCTTACAAAAACTAAGATTTATTTTCGGAGCCTTTGTTACTCAATGGTCTAATACAAGGACTTCTCCTCACTTTTTTTGTGAGAGACCGCGTGTCATTTAGTTTTCCTGAAAAAAAATGGGTTTCTTTGAACACCCCGGCTTCCTCCCGCCAACTTTTAAGTAAAAGAATCCTGACAAGTTTAAAGAAACTGTTACTCCTATTTCCCCGACTCTTTTTAGTTCTCTTTGTGCGGCGCAGAAATGTCTTTTTTCCCCTTTGATTTTAAAAAATGTTATAAAAAATTAAACCCTACCTTTAATTCAATTTAATATAAACAAACCTGGATAGGTGTCTGTTCTGTTAGACAAATCTTTGGAGATGACTTAACTTTTTCGAAGTGTCATGTCACCCTTTTGAATTTTTATGAAATAATTGACATTATTTCATAGAAATTCAAAAGTAGCACCAGCGGCATTTAAAAGGGACAAGTGTCGCTGGTAGCTTATAACAGAGGTAATGAGAAAATTATTTTCACTTTTCATAGGTTTCATTTTAATGTATAATATATAACATTATTTAACTATAACCAGACCTACATTGACGTTATGTTATAACCAGTTTACTTACATTATATACAATTTTTCCTGCTCTAGTATATAATACAAGGAACGTTATATATATTTTTATAAACATTTGATTTTTAAATTAATGAAACATTTAAACACTCCAGTCCAACTGGACATAATTATATTTTAGAAAACGACGCAAATTTTTACTTAATTTTTGAATGAGCATAATGCAAAATTATTGTCTTTCATGTAAATTTAGCAACATTTCCACTAATAACCACAACCGGCAATATTTGCCGAAATGTTTACGTTTTAAATATGCAAAAGATCTAAAAAGTGTTTTTGATAAATGACAAACACGTGTGATGTGCAGCATGCAATGTGCGTGTGTGTGTGTGTGTGTGTGTGTGTGTGTGTGTGTGTGTGTGTGTGTGTGTGTGTGTGCGTGCGTGCGTGCGTGCGTGCGTGCGTGCGTGCGTGCGTGTGTGTGTGTGTGTGTGTGTGTGTGTGTGAGAGAGAGAGAGAGAGAGAGTTGTCCTTATATATTTGTGTAATTTCTATTACGATCAGTTATTATGTCTCTCATCATTTGTAAACAGTAAATTGTATTTGTAACATTTGGTGATCATTTTGATCTTGTCAAGTTGTGTTTTACAAGAATTCTAAAAGTATTAGGGTCTATTTTCTCAGTTAACTGATTGTTTCTTATATTTTACACACTGCCATGTACTGTTTTTGTTTTATTTTAAAAATAATTAAGAAAAAACAGGACATGACAATGATGTAAAAATTCATAATGTTTATATTAAGTGAATAATTTATATGTTGTATTTTGTAATAAACGATAATTTCAATTCAAAAGTCTTGTTATTAAAACCAGAACCATGATGACCGATTGGTCTAAAGCGCGATTTTAAATAATAACACTTCCAACCGCTGAAGTTCCAATTTATTGTGGACAATATATATATATACAAAACCCAAATATAGTGAAACAAAAACAAGAACATATTTAGGCAACTGAGATTTTGGAGAGGGACATGTGGACACCATGATATTCGAATTCAAACAATTCTAGGAGTCTATTCTATGTATGTGTGTATAGGAGCAGTAGTTTGACTGAAGATGAACCTTTCTTCAACTGTTTAGGCCTAACATAATTGCTTCCAAATGTTTTGTTTTTTAAACAACTTTTGTATTTGTTGTATTTCTACAAATCTGAACCTAATCGTGGATAAATAACCAGCTACATGCATAATAATAAAGGTTTTTATGTAATGTTAGACTCGTGGCTTCCATTTCTAGAGATAAAGTGGTTTGTAAAAGAACGTTGACTATCTACTGCCTCTTTCAAAGTTTCGTTAATGCTACTATTCCACACAAACAAGAGTTCCATGAATCGCCACGAATTGATACATTTCTTGGATTCGTGATGATTCGTAGACTTTGCCCAATTTTAGATCCAATTCGTTACGCTGTACGATTCAGTTACGACAGATTTACGGATATTCGTGAGATTCGTCTGGATTCGGCTGCAATCGCACGAATACATCGCCGGTAAGGAAAGAACAACCAATATCGCAAGTCGAGTGCAGAAACACTTTATAATGCAACGAGGTAATACACATGGCAAATACACATATGTACAATATCCGCAAGGAGATAATCCCACAAACTCCAAGGGGAGTTAATACAATATAATCAATATACATACTGGCGCATGTCCATGAATTCACTACGATTTGCAAGAATCTATTACAAATGCTTCACGAACGTTAGGAATTAGTTAAGAATATGCGTGTGCAAATCGTGTACGAATGAAAATGAATTCGTAACTATTCTTGACAAATTGTAGAATTGTCGTTCCTGCAGATAGCTATTCGTAGGATTCGTGACAAATTCGTAGCAGATTTGTGGTCAAGCCACGAATTCACGAATCCCCGATTGAGTTAAGAATATCTAAGAATGCTTCAATTTGAATAAGATTTAGTTAGGGTAACTGAGAATACACTACGAATTTGTTGCGAACGAACTACAATTTTTTTGGAATCGGAAATTAGTGGCCAAAATTTTGATCAGCTCAAAACTTTTGCCACGAATTCCCGATTGCTCAAGAATTGCAAGAACTGACTACGGATCAGATACGAACTTTACTAACTGACAACGAATCAACTACGAATCCGGGGCTAAAATGTATCAATTCGTGGGATTCTTGGTCTGTGTGGAATAGTAGCATTATTAAGAGAAGGTTTATTTGGTTGAGTATCGAACTTGACATCCAACCAACCCCACCCTCGTACAGAAAAAAATTTTAAGTTCAAACCGTGACCTTTTACTATATTTAAAGTATACATGTACTTATCATAGTAATATATGCTTATCATTGCTGTACTTACAAAGTTTCCGTTATAAATCTGTAGTCATGCTGTACAGTAATTATTATTTGACAAGAAATGCCTTTTGTAATGTATCCCGTATCCGTGATTAATAATTAGCTTCCTTATCTCCTTGATACATGTACAACATTTATTTTTATTAAGCTACATGTCAATTACCGTAACCTATCAACGACGATAGTATACTTTGTAAATATCCGGACAATTTTAACTTTATTTCTTGTTCCTGTAATATGATGGTGTAACATTTTGACAGTAAATGTTTGAACCCTTAATCTTAGTTGTTGCTGTGTAATGCTGATTCTTAGAGAACACTATTGCTCGTATTTTTTAAAAAACCTGCGATCTTCACAATGCAAGGTAATTTTTATAATTTTTTAAGATTGGTTGAAAATTGCATAATTGGACTGAGAGAATCAGGATTATTTCTCTTATATCGTGTCCCTATCATGATTAGGAAATGTAACTGCGAAGAAGCAGTATCCTTGTTTATGCATACCTATCGCAGTGTCTCTCATCGCCTAGGCTAAATAGTAATTAGTAAGCATACGAATCGCAGTGTCTCTCATCGCCTACGCTAGATCCTAATGAGAAAGTTTTCAGTTTCGCTTGCCAAAACTCGGCGGTTTTCCACGGGAACTTTAATTTTATCCACCGTCCTAGAACTGCCCGCCTTGATATAGATGAAAGAATCTTGACTTGTGCATAAACATAGTAAATGTTTCTCATTAATTAGCATAGTGGGATTCAGCATAGTGGGATTTATCATGAGGTAGTAAATAATGTTTGTGCTTGATAATTATTTCCATTTGATAGAGAATTGCCGCGATGATAAACCGACGTTTTCCAGAAAAAGTCTTTACTCCGGTAATTTCGACGTAAACGTTTTCCATATCGAGACAATGATTTGCGATATAAACGTTTTCGATATCGCTCCACAAGATAACGCTAAGGGAAACTGATCTGTTAGTACACTGACAAATTATTTCGTATCTAGTACTCGTCGGATGTTTTTAACCGGATGTTTCTGTTTGTCTTGCCACAGTTCGCATTGCTATCTGGCAATTCTCAGGGACTAATTACATCATTCGTTTACATCATAAGTGTTTATTTATTTATTTTCAGAAGTTATAACTGTGAACTGCACTAGGACATTATCCAATGGGATTGTGATAGAGTGCCCATCAGTGTCTAGCTTCACAGATTACATTATGTTTTTCACAAATCCTGTACCTCTGGGGCTAATTCTAGGGGTTGCTATTTTCATAACTGGACTAATTTTACTTGTCATGGCTGGAATATGGGTTGCAGTGAGAAGGTGAATCAATCAATTCTCTCTCTCTCTCTCTCTCTCTCTCTCTCTCTCTCTCTCTCTCTCTCTCTCTCTCTCTCCTCGCCCCCCCCCCACACGCACACATGCTCGCGCACTTTCAATTATGTCCTGTTCAACGTGACTGCAAACAAGATTGCATTTACACCAGGAATACCTTTTCCGTTGTTGCACTTTGAATTGTGTTGAGCCGAAATACTTTTATATAATTGGATACCTTCTGCATGTACAAGGAGTAAATCGATGGTAATTATAAAGCTAGACTGACAAATTTTACGTCATTTACACCCGTTTAATGGGATATTTATTAATGTTTCACATTTGTTAGACTGATCACGTAAGAAAATCTGAAAATACGTGATAATTATTGTAAATGATTGTCTCAGATTCCAAGTTCATTCAACTATAGTGTAAATGTCCACGTACTCTTATCTTAAACTTGATTTCTTCGGAGACTGCGGAGGCCTCAGTAGCCGAGTGATCTAAAGCGCGCGCTTACGGATAACGTCGCATTTATAAGTTTGCATCTACTAGCGAAGAAAGCAAGACAAGAAATCTCTCAGGTTAAGTCTTAGATCAAGAAGGAGTCTCAGTAGCCGAGTGATCTAAAGCGCGCGCTTACGGATCACAGTGCCTCTCACCGTCTGGGTTCGAATCCCACTAGGGACAGATCCTGGTGAGAGAAAGTTTGTCAGTTCGCTTGCCGGAAGGTCGGTGGGTTTTTTTCGGGCACTCCGGTCACTCCCTGTTCCTCCACCATCCCAGATTATGCAATTTGCGCGTGCTTCACTATCGTTCATACCCTCATGTACGTTACCAAACACGAAGTCATTTCGTTAAATACAGGCTGTTAAAATTTAATGCAAGCCAGATTATGCAATTTGCGCGTGCTTCACTATCGTTCATACCCTCATGTACGTTACCAAACACGAAGTCATTTCTTAAATACAGGCTTTAAAATTTATGCAAATTTACCAACTGCTAAATGTCTGAATGTAAGAACAAATTTTATTACATATGACCTGCCGTGTATACTAGCACCCGAGACAACTGTTTGGTTAGGTTCTAGCTCACCAAAGTATGCCACAGACAAGCATACCACTCCCCCCTGGCAATTATCATGGCACAGGGTAACCTTTCGAAATATAATTTGCTCCCCTTATGCCAAGCGCCGAGAGAGGGAGCAGTATCTGAAATATTATAAGTCTTATGTATGACCCGTCTTGGGTTTGAGGCGGACTCTCTACCGCTGAGCCGAGACTGTCACAAGACAGCTTCAATTTTCTTGACTTAGGTTTCTTTCAATTTTAGGAAGACTAAGGAAAAAACACAAAGAAGACATACGATGTCAAATCCAATGTACATAGCCGAGATAGATTCAGGAATTTCTGGTGCTTCCAGGGAAACAGACCAAGCATACGAGCCATATTTATCAGAAACTGGAAACGAGAAACAGCGAAATTCCGAGGCTGATATTGATTATGAAAATGTTATAGAAAAACATAATCGATATTAACAGTTAAAATATGGACAGACAAAACCTGTTTTATCTGTACAATGCACGATTTCTGTTATCTCCGCTACAACATAAAGGTATAAACGTTGGTCTTTATATGGGCGCTAAAGGAGTGGATTTCGAATTTAAACCAGGGGTCCAAAACTCGAGTATTATTGTTTTGTTAACAGAAACCAACAGGAGACGTTGAAAAAATATCTAAAGGGTATCAGGTTAAGAGATTTTGACTATAAATGTGAAATGGACAAATTGTAATGAGCAAAAGTGTACCAATTTAAAATTCAACAAATAAAATTAATAACAGGGTTCAAAAATCGAATATAATTTTTTTGTGAACATAAAATTATACAACAAGTTTCAACAAAGTCAAACGGTTGGTTCTTTGTAGTGTTTAACGTCGCATTTATAAGTTTGCATCTACTAGCGAAGAAAGCAAGACAAGAAATCTCTCAGGTTAAGTCTTAGATCAAGTAGGAGCCTCGGTGGCCAAGTTGTCTAAAGCGCGCGCTTACGGATCACAGTGCATCTCACCGCCTGGGTTCGAATCCCACTCGGGACAGATCCTAGTGTGAGAAAGTTTGTCAGTTCGCTTGCCGAAGGTCGGTGGTTTTCTCCGGGCACTCCGGTTTCCTCAACCATCCCAGAACTGACCGCCTCGAAATAAGTGAAAGATTCTTGACTGGGTCGCAAAACACCATTACTCCACTCCACTCTTAGATCAAGTCCGCGCGTTCGCGTATTATGGTCTACCTTGTACTAACTCGCATCTAGGGCAGCAACTTTTTGTTAAGTGCTAGCACATCGAGTTAGTAAGCTTAAAATAAGCATCTACAAGTCACATTATCCTGGCATTTGGTAAACCCGTCAATACTCTGTCTTTCTAATGCCAAGTACCAGGCAAGGAAGCAGCATTTTAAATTCTAATCTTATGAATATCCCGACCGGGATTCGACATACCCCAACACTTTCCGCTCTCATGGCGGACATTCCGCCACTGAACCACCGAGGTGGTGAAAAATCAACCAGGGAAATTGAATAAGAAATTCTTGCATGTAGATCATCTACATATGAGTTCATGAGTTGAACATAAAAAATATAAGTACGAGCAAAAGTGTTTTCTAATTTGAAATTTAATAATTAAATAAAAAATAATACTACATGACCAATACTATGTTCAGAACACAATTTTGCTACATATGAAACATTTAAAACGGGACTGGTCTCAGTCTAAAAAATACATGTAAAGAGTAACTTGTTTCAAATTGCTTTCATAAATACGAAAAATGTCAAATATTAATTTTTAATTTGCTAAAAGCTGTTGGTATTTTCTAGGTTAACACTAACTCGCTATATATATATATATATATATATATATATATATATATATATATATATATCGAAGCCAAAACCCGAAATTTTGAAATATCTTATACCTTATACCCGGAATTTTAAAAACCCTGTTTTTTTTTTTTTTTTTTTTTTTTTCCCATAAGTTTTAAGCGCCAGTATCCTGTTATTCTTATTGCTTACAATTGTCTTACCATTCTAGACGCCATTATAACATTCAGGCATCTGAAAGTGCATTCTTGTAAATGTTTTAAATCTTAAAATTTTAAAATCGACTGATAATTCTGATAATAGCGGGAGGACAGAAACGTGATGTTGTTGTTTTTACAAAAAGGTTCTTGAAAGAGTTTACTGTTGGCGTACAGACAACGTTGTCTTGTAATAAAGTCCGTGTACCATCTACCACCTTATTGCTGAACGAATTTTAGCTGGAAGATAAAAATCATTGTATGCATTTGCTGTTACCCCGTGTTTGCATTGCTGTCGGTCTGGTTTCAAAGATGTGTTTTACCATGTTTATTCCGCTTGGTATTTTAAAGACCTGTATCATGTCAGTACCGACTCATTTATATTCTACACTAGACATACCAAATTCTCGGAGTCGTTGCTCGCACGACTTATTTTTCATTCTTCGTACATTTTCTTATGATCAATTCCTCCGTTTTTCATAACTGGTTCCAGATTAATCACACAAGTTCATGATAGTGTAGTTAAACTCTCTCTCTCTCTCTCTCTCTCTCTCTCTCTCTCTCTCTCTCTCTCTCTCTCTCTGTTTTAAATTTGTCTTGACGTGGTTTATATTCATTAAAAATAAGAGAAGTACAGAAGAACCCACTGTGACGGCATTAGTAAAGATTAATAGATTATCCTTATCATCACTCTTATGCACTAAAACTTAATACGGGCGTTTAAAACTGAACAAATGATGAATAAACAAAAATAATATGACTTATATTATTCACAATTAACGATTCACGATTTTTATGTTAAACTTAGCGTTTCTAAAAACCCACTTATCCTTACATAAATAAATATTCCGCTACATACGCACGCGTTGCAATCTACCTAGACACGACTTTCTGTTTTTTAAACCACCAAATACTGGATTGGTAAATATATGTATGTTAAAATAAAGAACAGCATGAATTGAAGAGTTTTACTTAATTGTAAATTATGTATTTAATTTCAAGATTCGTGGTAAAGTTGTTTTAAATACTCAGATGGTCTCATAGATTACAACGCGAACTACTGGAAAACGATCTCGAAAAAAAAATTCTTTAGTACAAACAACTTAATTATGATGACGTCATTTAATTTCTCTTGGATTCTATAATTAATCGTACAGTTCCGGTCCGTTACACATTTTTAACCTTTTAGCTCCCAACATCAACAAAAAACTAATGTCATTTTTTCATAGTTTTTCATATTTTATACATAAAAAGATATTTTTGTATTCTCTTTAGTTTTTATCAACGTTACTAACATTATAACGATGTCAGTTATTATGTTAAAACACGAAAGTTAGTGCTACTGTACTTAAACGCTTTACGTCCTAATATTTCATTCATTTTCATGAGATCGGTTTGTGATCACACAGCAAACATAATTCCCCCCCCCCCTAAATTCGAGGAAATCACTTGTTTAATTAATGTAAATACGTATTAATAAATTGCTTGTTAAAGCATATATAATGAGCTTGATATAGTTGACAATTGTGTGATTCAGTAAAGCTGTTGGTATTTACTGTTGCATAGCAACAGTTAATTAAGCTTTTCGATAAGGAAACCAATAAATCGTGCATCATTTCATACATCGTTGTGAGTATGAATCTATCGTAACTAATGAACGTCAAATTACTAACCATCTAGATATATGTCAACAAATAAGAAGTGATTTTTGTTTTAATTTCTTAAGGAGCGAGTGAATGAGTGGGTTTTTGTTTAAAACCTGCATCAGCATTATTGCAGCTATTCGCCGCTAGAAAATGTTAAAAATATTAATGTATATATAGAAAAAAATAATAACAAACCGATGTAAAAATTAAATACAATAGAAAATTTTAAAAAATATAAAACTTAACTGATATAAACCAGTAATATCACAAGATACGTTTTAAATAATAGACCGGAATATATATTTGATAAAAATTGTATTTTATTGAACAAATTTATTTCCCGAATCAATCTCTTAAGGAATTCTATATGTATTTTCACTTCTGCCCCGAATATGTAAGTTAGTTATCGTATATTGTTAATCATGTTGGCTAAGAAAATCGAATTGCGAATGGACCGATGGTTTTTGGTAGGTAACACGGCCTCAAGCGTACCCGATTCAAGATTTATGTACCTTGAGCTGTGTGAAGGTTAGGATTGCACCTCGATTTCCGCCAACGTCCAATAACCGAATGCCTCGGTTTTAGTTAAATAGTATTAACTGAAACACAAAACACCATTGCTCCATTTAATTTCATCCCACTTAATACAGTGTTATTGCTTCCTAGTGTACCTGATATAATGGCAACTTAAATATCCTTGTTACCCGTGCAGTGCAAAAATATATTTATGCATTTACACTATAGATTGCGGCGTCTTAAATATTTCTAGAAGTTTTTTTCAATTCCAATAGAAAATATCAGTTGAGATATTTATCATATAACACATGAATGAATTCGAAATTTAATGAAGGGAGTGGGGGGTGGTGTGTGTGTGCGAATTTATTATGATATTGCGATCGAAGGCTCAAGCCCTCAGCGGCGAGAGGTCTAGGGGCCGCTAAAGGCCCCTCAGCAGGTTCAGGGCAAAGCCCTTTAAGAGGTCCAGGGACTAAGCTCCCGGCAAAAATTGAATTTATAATATTTCCGATGACCTTTTAGTCTCTCTCTCTCTCTCTCTCTCTCTCTCTCTCTCTCTCTCTCTCTCTCTCTCTCTCTCTCTCTCTCTCTCGGGGGTGCATCCCCGCAACCCCTACCCCTTAAATAATTACCTACAATAGTACATGTATGCTCTCATAACCCGTAAAAATATCATGTTAGATGACTGTCTATTTCAAATATAGAATATCGATGCTTTTATAAAACAGATAAACAGCATAAATGCACTTAAACTGAATAAGAAAATTCAAATCTTTTGAAGTTTATACTTGTGTGCGAAATTGACTTCAAACTTATGAATGACGTAAACATGTTCTTCCGGTCGTCTGTTAGAGATAGTCTGCTCCTTGTGCATGCAGATGTTTTGTAAATCGTATGAAAACGAAGTAGTTTATTATGTACAAAAAATAAAACTTTTATTTTATACTTCATGTTTATCATTATTGCATTTAATAGACTTGTAATTGGTATATAATCTAAAGCCCATGTGATTATGCCAAAATGTTATGACTTTGACGGTATGTTTTCGATTGTATACAGATAAACTAAACATGTAATGAAAGATTAATTGTCTAGATAGAAATTTATTTAGTGGGGCTTAAAAGCAATTGCAAATATTTATTTTAATTTAGATTCTTTGAGAAAACATTGAAAACCGGATTCACTTGATTATCGTAATCCGCTTAATTGCCATGTGTTAATTTCGAAAAATATGCAATTGGTATATTGCGTCAAGCGTGTATATATATATATATATATATATATATATATATATATATATATATATATAATATATATATATATATATATATATATATATAAACTAAATGCAATAAAAACAAAAACCCAATTGCTATTCACGGACAAAGTGCGGTAGGTATATAACTACATTTTGACTGATACATGTAAACATGTTTTTGTTGCTGATACGATTATATCAATCAAAACTTATTTCTCTAAATCAAGTCATATTTTCCACTAGACCCGGTTAGCTTTTGTCTAGAATTTCTTTTACCACTATACTACACCTTAATTGTGTTTTGTTTCTGATTGTGTTGGTTATCGCCAAATGCGCGTTTTTTCTGATTTATTTCTTCTGATTTAAATAAAAACATTATTTAACTTATATACTTTTCACATATTTTGTATTTTGAAGTTCACTTAAACTCATCTTTTGACATAAATTGTGATGTTTTTTCGGATTTTAATAAGAGGTTACGGCTGAGGTGGTCTCTGCATAATAAATTTGTCATGTTCTGACCATAGCTTTAAGCTTGATGAATTCTGAAATTCTTCCACGTGGCCATTGTCCGGTGAAGACTATAAATTAACCAAGACGCTTGCACGTGTCACATATAGTTCAACATTTATATTGAGGGCGGATAATTATACATTATTATGTCACAATGATTGCCTAACATAACAAAAAATTTTCACGCCACCTAGCGGGGACCAGCAGTACACGTGCTTTGATTGAAGTTTTGTATTAAAGTTCATCATAGAAGACAATTCCTTATGACTGAAAAAAATGTGTGGCAATAGCTAACGTGAAAGGAACACAAAACAAACGTGCGATACATCAACAGTAACGCTAAAAAACATGTATTAGACCCACTGCTTGAAGTCCCAGGTTAAAGTAAGGATTGAGTCGAAACCCAAATTAATCATAAAATGCTTATAGTCCCAGATTTGAGTAGGAACCTAAATTCATCATAAAAAGCTTATAGTCCCAGGTTTGAGTGGAAACATTAATTAAACATTGCATGCTTATAGTCCCAGGTTTGAGTGGAAACATTAATTAAACATTGCATGCTTATAGTCCAAGGTTTGAGTGGAAACATAAATTAATCATTACATGCTTATAGTCCCAGGTTTGAGTGGAAACATAAATTAAACATTGCATGCTTATAGTCCCAGGTTTGAGTGGAAACATAAATTAAACATTGCATGCTTATAGTCCCAGGTTTGAGTGGAAACATAAATTCAACATTGCATGCTTATAGTCCCAGGTTTGAGCGGGAACCTAAATTAAACATTGCATGCTTATAATCCCAGGTTTGAGTGGGAACCAAAATTAAACATAAAATTCTTACAATCCCAGGTTTGATTGGGAACCAAAATTAAACATAAAATACTTATAATCCCAGGTTTGATTGGGAACCAAAATTAAACATTGAATGCTTATAATCTCAGGTTTGAGTGGGAACTTAATTAAACATTGGATGCTTATAATCCAAGGTTTGAGTGGGAAACTTAATTAAACATTAAATGCTTATAGTCCCCGGTTTGAATGGGAAACTTAATTAAACATTAAATGCTTATAGTCCCAGGTTTGATTGGAAACCTCGATTAATCATCAAATGCTTATAGTCCCAGGTTTGAGTGGAAACCTAAATTAATCATAAAATGCTTATAATCCCAGGTTTGAGTTGGAACATAAGTTACACATTAAATGCTTATAGTCCCCGGTTTGAGTGGGAACCTAAATTAATCATTTAATGCTTATAGTCCCAGGTTTGAGTGGGGACCTTAATTAATTATCAAATGCTTATAGTCCAGGGTTTGAAAGGGAACCTAAATTGACCATAAAATGCTTATAGTCCCCGGTTTGAGTGGGAACCTAAATTAATTATTAAATGCTTATAGTCCCAGGTTTAAGTGGTCACCCAAATTGATCATTAAATGCTTATAGTCCCCGGTTTGAGTGGGAACCTAAATTATCATAAAATGCCATGCGATGATATAACACTGCTACTATGGCCCAATGCCATAAAACATCGCGGATTAAGAATTAGAAATACGCCTTAATAAAATAAATATAAAGACACATTCAAACTGAGTATATGTATAACAACTGGAAGTTTAAAACTGGGATAAAATGTTACCAAATAATATTACACAACAAATAGACCTTTTAAAAAGAAACATTAAGAAACAGAACACAATATTTAACACTTTGTCACCATTAAGAAAAAAACACATTATGAATACACTTTGTCACCATTAAGAAACAGAACAAAAAATAAATACACTTTGGCACCATAAGAAAACAGAACATAATATAAATACACTTTGGCACCATTAAGAAACAGAACACAAAATGAATACACTTTGTCACCATTAACAAACAGAACACAATATGAATACACTTTGGCACCAATTAGAAACAGAACACAATATGAATACACTTTGACACCATTAAGAAACAGAACACAATACGAAAACACTTTGGCAACATTAAGAAACAGAACATAATATGAATACACTTTGGCACCATTAAGAAACAGAACATAATATGAATACACTTTGGCACCATTAAGAAACAGAACACAATATGAATACACTTTGACACCATTAAGAAACAGAACACCATATGAATACACTTTGGCAACATTAAGAAACAGAACACAATATGTAACACTTTGTCACAATTAAGACACAGAACACAGTATGAATACACTTTGACACCATTTAGAAACAGAACATAATATGAATACATTTTGACACCATTAAGAAACAGAATATAATATGAATACACTTTGGCAACATTAAGAAACATAACACAATATGTAACAGATTGTCACAATTAAGAAACAGAACACAATATGAAAACACTTTGGCACCATTAAGAAACAAAACACAATATGTAACACTTTGACACCATTAAGAAACAGAACATAATATGAATACACTTTGGCATCATTAAAAACAGAACACAATATGTAACACTTTGTCACAATTAAGAAACAGAACACAATATGAATACACTTTGGTACCATGAAGAAACAGAACACAATATGAATACACTTTGGCACCATTAAGAAACAGAACATAATATGAATACACTTTGGCACCATTAAGAAACAGAACATAATATTAATACACTTTGGCACCACTAAGAAACAGAACACAATATGAACACACTTTGGCACCATTAAGAAACAGAACACAATATGAATACACTTTGGCACCATTAAGAAACAGAACACAATATGAATACACTTTGACACCATTAAGAAACAGAACACCATATGAATACACTTTGGCAACATTAAGAAACATAACACAATATGTAACAGATTGTCACAATTAAGAAACAGAACACAATATGAAAACACTTTGGCACCATTAAGAAACAAAACACAATATGTAACACTTTGACACCATTAAGAAACAGAACATAATATGAATACACTTTGGCATCATTAAAAACAGAACACAATATGTAACACTTTGTCACAATTAAGAAACAGAACACAATATGAATACACTTTGGTACCATGAAGAAACAGAACACAATATGAATACACTTTGGCACCATTAAGAAACAGAACATAATATGAATACACTTTGGCACCATTAAGAAACAGAACATAATATTAATACACTTTGGCACCACTAAGAAACAGAACACAATATGAACACACTTTGGCACCATTAAGAAACAGAACACAATATGAATACACTTTGGCACCATTAAGAAACAGAACACAATATGAATACACTTTGGCACCAATTAGAAACAGAACACAATATGAATACACTTTGACACCATTAAGAAACAGAACACAATACGAAAACACTTTGACACCATTAGGACTGAACACACTTGCACACCATTAAAATAGATCACAGCATAAAAGTACTTTGACACCATTAATGACACACAAAGTACAACACTTTGACACCATTATTGACAAACAGTGTACAACACTATGACACCACTGATCATTTAACATTTAACTTAGAAAGTAAAGGACTTAATTACAAAATGGTATCAAGTCGTGTTTTTCATGTTTTTTATTACAGCATTTGGACCCTAAACCCTTTTTAATCGCAACTTTGAAGTAATAATTCTTTGAAGAATCTACAATTATTCATATATAGATATGGAATTTGAAATGATTTCGGTCAGATGATAAACTCGATTTTTCACGATTTGTGTATCATAAATAAAGAAAATATATACAAAACGTTTTTAGTGGAGACAGGAAGTCTCAGATTTCCATCTTATGAACGTCATCTGTCCTTTTTCATCAATATTCCATTTTGCTTTAGTATATTTAGCGACAATTTATGCGTTGACCTTTTAGAATTCCTAAATAATTTAATAAATATTAAGTTTATCACCAGTAAGTAAATATACGTTCAAATAACTATTTAGTACATTTAGTACATTGTGTGTAATTTTTATGTCAAATGTTTAGTGCATTGAGGTCATTTTCCTAAAATAGCTACTGTTTTAATATACATATATTTTAGGTGAATAAATACCTCCATTATAAGTATTGGCGGAGATCTCGACGAAAAAATACTAATGCAACGGTCTCATCCTTACGATGATAACTTGTACTTAGTTTTACATTTCATTTTTAATAGGTACAGGGCAGTACAAACGTATAGATCAAATAAGTATTTTTGAGTTAAACAAACTTTACTAAGGTGTCATATACCACTTTTTGAATGTATTTTTATTATTGTCATATACCACTTTTTGAATTTATTTTTATGATTAAATTCAAAAAGTGGTATATGACAAAGGGTTAAATCTATGAATCAAATTTGAAAAAAAAAATCGGAAATGTCAGTGGCCCTATTGATGTTTGAAATTACAAACATAGTTCATATGTTAATGAATACACCAGGATAATATATAATAGTGTTTTTTCCTTGAGGATGTCATATTATTCACAATGACCTGTGGGAAGGACATTCTAACCTCAATCCGATGTTCAAAACAGTATTTTACTTTTAAGTACATCTCTAGCTTATTGACAGAATTAAATCCTTATCTACTTTGTTTTCATTAGAAATGAATGACAAAATTTCTTTTTTACATTTTCTACAATTTTGGTCTTACATATACATATATATGTGTGTGTGTGTGTGTGTGTGTGTGTGTGTGTGTGTGTGCGTTCTTTTTATGGACCAAATCGTTGCAAATGTAAGTACATGTATTGAAAATGAAATTGTATCAATTTTTATATAATTTTTTGTTTGCTTGATTGTTAAAATGTCCCTGAACTTTGTATGATAAACATAGACGGCCTTTATTACTATCACTAAATTATTCAAAAAAAGGTCAAAGTCTTAATGATTTAAACCACTACTCTTAGCCCTGTAATGTTTTGCAACCATTTGGTCTGAAACAAACAACTCGTGGTCCATACATTTTGAATCTGTAACCATTCTATTTGTGTAAGTGATAGAATACACGTGTTTAAGTAACCCAGTGCTACTTAACTGATCTGATGACGACAATTTGTTGTCAGCGACCTTGGACAAGTAGAATTTTAAAACTCTGTGAAGAAATGAACATGCCAACCTTTAAAAATAAATAAAACTTTCAAAAATACAAACCTTTTAAAACAAATAACATTTTTACTATCATATCTTGAATCAGCGACATTTAATGTCGCTGCTAGAATGAACAACATTTATGTTTTTGTTTTGTTATAAAACATTTAATACAACTTCTGAAATGTCTGTTTCTACATCCAAATATAAATGGACTGGCACACGTGTTACCGATCACTGGTATATAAGCTAACTGAACAACAACGAATTGTAGTATAAGATCCATATTTAAACTTTTGTGGAAGGCTGTCAAAATTATATGAGGTATCCAAGAAATGGTAGATAAACCGGCTAATATTATTACAGTAGTCACGGCTTTATTTTCCTTCCGACCATGCTTATATAGAGGGTGATTCCGTACGTGGACATAACGGACACTCCGGACAAGTTTATCAATTCTTTTAGAATGAGAAATTGCAACTCTTAAAATGTACGCATGGAGTATCCCGTTTGCTAGTAATATTGAAATAACAATACATTGTTCAATTAGGCTAAATTCATATGGAAACACATCCACGACACAAACGTGATACTTGTCCCAATCATTCCAGCCCATTAACGGAAGGAGTGAATATTGCATTCCACAGAAAAATGAAATAATACTCCACCCAAGCACATGTCGATTTCTAAGTTTCCTATGTACTTCCGGGTTCACAATACAAAAATATCTCTCCATTGCTAATCCGAAATGGATAAATACAGAAACTGTTATTCCTCCAAAGGTAAAAGCGAAGTTTAAGAGACATAAAGTTTTTCCTTTTAGAACATATCCTGGAAAAATCGTGTAAGAAATATAAAATGGGACTCCAATTGTTGTAAATAGATTTAAACACGCTAGGTTTATAATAAGTTTGTCATGTATACTTCGTAAACATTTGAATTTAAAAAATGTAAAAATTACAACTAAGTTACCTGTTAATGAAAAAATCGTCACTGCTGTATAAATAACAATTATTCATCCATTTATACTTGTCCAGTAATTCGAAATGCAACTGGAGTATATCCGTCTTTGGTCCGTTTTCCAGGTCATAGATAGAGGTGTTTCCCATGCTAATTGCTCCATATTCAGCCGATCTGTTAGAGTTATCTATATATAGGCCCAGTGCCATGATACGTAAGAAAGAAAACAAAAAATCGATTATTTCTGTAAAACTACGCTTTCTGTAAATCATCGCATTCTATCCAGATAATTTTTAAAAACATTACAGTTTTTAATATTGTTATATATACAATACCTAGATGAGTTGTTTTAAAATCATTTTTTTTTATCTCAGCAATTTGTAATATTTTTTGAAGAAAAATTTTATCTTAATTTAGAATTGTTAGGTAAATGTACGAAATAACATATGAATATTTTTCACATACTTCTTAACTGGGTCGCTACCTTACTTATATGCTGTTCAAAATGTATTAACTGTCACTCAAACACGCACAGGTACATATATAAATACGAAATTATGAAGATATTATAAATAGTATTCACTGTATGTCTTATTTTGTCACAGTTATAGATATTAAATGGTTTGACGTTGCACTAAGTCGCTTAGGGCTAACAGACCACATATGATGCTGAGTAACTACATGTATTCGCAGTTTCGAACCCTATCATATAACTATATGACTTCAAAACAAGATACTGAAGACGAAATTATAAAGACTTTATACATCGAAATAACATAAATATTATCTTTATACATAGAAGAAAATAGTGAAAATGTGTGCTATATCATTACTTGTAGAATCCACACATGATTAAATTGGCTGGCGGCTTCGGTATGAATATACATAAATAGGAATTAGTCTGCAAGAGAGTTAAATGATCATTCATAAAAACCATTGAGTGTATCGTTGTTACATTTTTTTTCATTGCTTGAAATACATCAATGTGCACCATTTAAATTATGTTCTGGAATTCTTTCAACAATGTGCGTACTGTATGTCTTGTAAATAAAAAACCAATTACGTAAGTCCCAGTTTCACGAACATACACACATCAACGTAGCTAAGTCTTGTTCCTGTTTGAAGTCATATCAGTATAAAAAGTTTTGAAGAAACGTCCATATTTACCATGTTCTGATACCATGTTTACCATAGCAATCCGTCGTCTTGGAAACAATAAACCAGTAATTAAATCTTCTCAAATTTTGAAAATCGTCTTTGATTTTGATTTTTGATTTTTCATTCCTATACAATCGATCAAAAATGTCTTTTAAACCCCCTTTGAAGATTGGGTTTGTCACCTTCCTTGTTTCAAAACTATAACAATTTTAAACAACATTTTTTTCATTATATATCAACTGGTCGTAAATCTGGACCCTCGTGTACAACACATATCATTATGATTAGAAGAGGCCGTGTGATCTTTTATATATACATTAGAGTTGGCTGTATTCTTGATGCTGATTCAGTGATAAACTCAGCTTTGACATCTTACAAAATGATTGACCAGTAACGAATTCTTTGAATAATACAGTCATTTGTATTGTTCTCCAAATTATAAAGATACAACCATCTGATAACAGACGCATTAACATCGCATAAATAATTCCATCATCTAAATAATACGATAGACCCATGAGTCTGGTAATTATTTCTTGGAAGCAAACTAGAAGCACACCACCAATGACTATTATATATAAGATCCCTGGTTAAGAAACCACATGTTTGTAAATATATATAGTTTCAATTTTTCTGGTTCATTTTACTGTATATATATATATATATATATATATATATATATATATATATATATATATATATATATATATATGCTATCCAGCTCTGCTATGTCAGTTCCTGTCAGATCTGGTTAATTAAAGATAATTTTTGGGTTTTTAATTATTTTTTTAAAATACATTAATTTTAATTTTACTTCTTATCCTTTATTTTTTATTTATTCTTATTGATTGATTGATTTATTTATTTATCTATCTATTTATGCGCTCTTGTTTCACAAATCTATTACATTTTGTCCTACTTGTGTATTTTATAACCCCTTTGTGTTTAAAGTTGTCATTCATAAAATGACATACATGTATTTAGTACTTTTTGCACTTAGTGTTAAGGTGACCATAAAAATGCATTAATCTATGTCTTCGTTAGTTTCATTCAGGGAGTACTTCACCTTTAAGTCATCGGTTACAGCTGACCACAAGATATCCACAAGTTTAATAAATACTTCAACTAATGACATTTACGTTCATCTACACAAGAGGACAGACAGGTCATTACCTATCCTTACACACGGTCTTTTTATCCTTTTATTGCAAGGGTTGACCGACATAATTCCATTACTAAACAAGAAATAAGAACTAAAAGAGTTTAAAAGAAAAATATTAACAGTAATGTATGTAACAGAAAAGAGGAATTTTTAAATGAAAAAAAAAATGCAGTTGGCAATAATCAACACAACCAAAAAAATAAATAAATAGAATAAATATAAAAAATAATTTAAAAAAGATTGTCTAAAAACACAAAATATCAAACTTTCATCGACTCGATGGCAGTGGAAAAGCGTCCGCCTCGGGAGCGGGAAGTCTGGTCGTCCATAATAATTTGAGATATTGCTTCCTCGACTGGTGCTTGTTTTTAGAAGGATACAGTATCGATTGGTTCAACCGGTGCCAGGATATTGCACTAGGGGAGTGGCATGCTTGTCTGCGGAAAACTGACATGGTAAGCTAGCACCTTACCAAGAAAGTCGCCCAAAATGCGCGCTAGTACACAACTTATTCACACGCGAATTAACACGCATACATGAACTTGTTCTTAGATTAATCTTTAAAAATTAATAACCTAGCTATCGTCGCGAATGGCTAAAAAATTGCTAATCCTACGTTAAACAGCATTTCAACAAAAACAACATCAAACTTCTAACTTTGGACGGCCATTGGTGTTGATACCAAATAGTGTGGTTATTATTGGAAGAAAACCGGCCATCAGCATTTATTTGAAATCCAGTGGCCCATTAATACATTTTTAAAATAAAATATACGTTAAGCATTTTATACATGCACGTACCGGCCAGTATATGTGTATGTATCCAAAGCCAGTTGCTCTACACTGCATTAACTTAAAATCTGGTGTTATATTTATGCTATGAACGAGAGCATGACAACTTATTCTACCATATGTAATACAACTTCTACGGTTTTAAAGGACTGAGATTCAGTCGGTCAATGAAATCTTTGAAATTCGATGGTAAGTAACTGAACAACCCCTAGCATTGTAGGACTATCCGAATGGAAACAAATGTATGATTTCTGAACTCTTCAGTATAATTTTAAATTTAAGTGCAGCGAGATGAAAAACTCGAAGTACGCATTGTGAATATCACAGGTTAATTTTCTAAAGGCAATGAATCTTTGACTATCCTTGAAACTAGTCTATGCATGACATTTTATTTTTTTATTTTTGTTTATTTTATTCATTTATTTATTATTTTATTAATACTAATTTTTCGGGATTTATTGAACGCAGTATTTTTCTATTGGAAAATATTTGGGCGTATTTGTTTTTATTTTGTTACCAATTTTATTATACTATAAAACTGAATAAAACATTTCTTGCATTAACAATATAAAAGAAGATAAAACATGGAAACGTGTTGGGAACCATAATTGATAGGCACTACATATTTTAACAGCTATTGTTTTGAAAATAATGGGCTCATTGGGTATTTGATATTTTTATTTTCCATTAAGTTGTTATTTATATTTCCTTGACATATCAATTTGGGAAACATAATTTTACAGTATATTTGATAACGACATTTTGAAGCTGACATTAAATGAATGTAAAAACACATGATACGCTAGAATGATAATAGAAAAAATAAAACCAAATCAGATGCCTTTTAAAAAGGCTTCTTAACACCCTGTGTAAAGCCCGAATGTTCTGTTTTTGTTTTCAAGCTAATTACCACATTTCGTCTATCAAAATGTGTTTAATTTCAATCCATTTCGCGTGAAGAATTTGAATTTTGCAAAACATTTAGGTGCTTTGTTGCATATAAATTTTTTTCCCAATGTTTTCCATCATTCAAATAAAATGCCGAGATAAGAGGCTAAAAACCTAAATTTCTACAGCTACTATGGTCCACATTTAAAGAACTATTACGAGTGAAAGATTCCCGTTAACCCACTTCTCTCAAGTAAAATACTGCTGAAACCAGGAATTTGGTGTTCAGTATTGAACACATTGGTTGTCCAGTTAAGATATGTGGAAAACTGTTTTAACAGGAATTTGTTTACAATCTTGGACACAATGCGTGTCCAGATAAGAACATTGTTTATTAAAGACTATTGATTAAGTTGATTAAGTATGGCTTATCTTAAAAACATAATCTTATCTCCAACAGTTACGTACTGCCGGTACGGCTATAAAACAAAAGTATTCAATATTCAGGTAAATCATGTTAAATGTGTTATTGTATGGAGTTGGTTTGACATGCCAGAAATACGATGAGTTTTGTACTAAAATTTGTTTTCTGTTGAGTTACTTTGGTATTGGGTTAAGTTATTAGTTCAAATTTTCCGACCTCAAAAAGCCATTTTACTCCCCCTCTGGCTTTTGATACCTCAGTGAGTGTCATGGCGCCATTTGATTTTTTATTTATTTCTATTTCTATTTTTTATTTACTGTTTTTCAAAATAACAACACAATGGTTTTTCATGAGTATATTTCCCAACCAAACTTCAAACGTCTTTTTCTTTTATTAAACAGTTATTTCTAAAAAAAAAAAAAAAAAACCTTACAGAAAATGTTCAAACTTGATAAATAAGTAATACAAAAATATTTTTAAAATGCTATACGTTTTCAAAAAAAAAAAAAAAAAAAAAAAAAAAAAAAAAAAAAAAAAAAAAAAAAAAAAAAAAAGAGCTTTAATGACGAAGATAAACGCCCTTTCGAAATTGTAAAGATCTCCAACGAACAAAGTTGGCTTGTGATAAAATTTCGAAACTTCCATTTAGTAATAAAGTGTGGCCTCATGTTTTTTTTTTTTTAAATGACAATTGTCTATAAAAAATATTTGGGCAATATTAGTTTTTATTTTGTTTCCAATTTTATTATACTATAAACTAGATAAAACATTACTTGCATCAACAATATAAAAAGGGAGATCAAACAATACGGAAATGTGTCGGGGTCATACATGTAATTGTTAGGCACTTCAGATTCTAACAGCTATTGATTTGAAATATAATGGGCTCAGTGTGTATTTTATATTTTTTTCCATTTCATTGAAAGTTTTATTAATTTTTTATTTATATGCCCTTGACATATTCATTAAAAAACATAATTTTTCAATATATTTGATAACGACATTTTAAGCTGACATTTAATTAAATGTAAAAAAAAACCACTTATTAAACTGCAATAATAATAATAGAAAAATAAAACCAAATCATATGTCCGTCTTTTTAATGACTTCTAAACAACCTGTGTAACGCTAAATTTATTGTTTTCCAGTTAATTACCATATTTGGTCTATGAAAATGTATGTAATCTAAATCCCTTTCGCTTGCAGATTTGGAATGCAAAACATTTTGAAGATTTATTGCATATAGTTTTATTCCTATGTATCCCATCATTAAAATAAAATGTCGAGACAAAAGGCTAAGAAGAGGTAAAATTCTCCAGCTACTATGGTCCATGTGCAAAAAACAGTACGAGAAAAATTACCTTTATTAGAATTAACTAACTTTCTCAAGTGAAACACTGCTAAAACCAGGAAGTTAGTGTACAGTATTAGTCAAATTGCTTTTCCAAATAAAATACTCTCAAAACAAGGGATTTGGTGTACAGTATTGGGCACATTGCTACTGCAAAATATGGTTGTAACAGGAAGCTGGTATACAGTATTGGACACAATGCGTGTCCAGATAAGAACATTGTTTATTAAACAATATTGATTAAGTATGGTTTATCTTCAAAACATAATCTTATGTCCGAGAAGAAATTACAAACTGTCGGTACGGATATAAGACAAAAGTGTTCAATATTTAGATATGTCTCACCTGTAAATCATGTTAAATGTGTTATTATATCGAGTTAGTTTGAGATGTTAGAAATACAGTTATCGTAGGATGTTTTGTGTTCTAAAATTCCCTTTCCGTTGTGTTAGTTTGGTATGGGGTTAAGTTACAAATTTTCCTATCCATAGCCATATTTAACAATCCCTGTATTTCTAACATCAGAAAGTGTTATGGCGCCCTTGTTTAAAAGTATTTTATAAATCAAAATTTTTTTGATTTACTTTTATTTATTTCAAAATGACTACACAAGAGCTGTTGCATGGGTATAATTCCCAACCAATCTTCCACCGCCTTTTTCTTTTAATAAACAGTTATATTTCCAAAAATACAGTACAGATAGTGTTTAAACTTGATAGGTAAAAAATAAAAAACATTTTTAAAATGTTATGGGTTTTTGAAACAAACAAGAACATTATTCCATAAAAGAAACACCCCTTTCGAAATTGTAAGTATATTCCACCAACAAAGTTTGCTTGCGATATATATATATATATATATATATATATATATATATATATATATATATATATATATATATATATATATATATATATATATATATATATCAAACTGAACCATCTGAAACTATGACCTGTTAAAAAGTAAGCTTAAAAGTAGAACAAAATTGTTTATTTTTTGACAAAATTAGAAATTGTACAAATGTCCAGGTGTTTATAGAAATTTCAAAATATAGAAAGGTTTATTATTTTTTAGTTCTGGATAATTCGGACGAAAGGTCATTAATTATCCTCTAATGTATCAATTATTTCACATCCAGTTTTGAGTAGTGTGGTTGATTACCTCATGCTGCTCTAACAACCATTTACTGTATGGTATTTAACGTACATGTACATCAGATTGTGATTAGATAATCTGGGATAATACAGCCGGCCAGTGTATAATCTCAGTTGATCTTAGTTACAGTAATTGATACATAGATCTATGCTTTCATTAATAACTTGATCAATACATGATTTCTTTGTAATTCTACTATCGCTTGCGTAATGACCATAAAAGGTATACAGATACGTACAACTGATATGCCTTCACATGCATACATACATACATAAATACACAGGACAAACAATTTATGGAAGAGGAGTGGAGAGCGTACAAAAGAGAAGCTATAGGAAGGATATAGACACAGCATGTTTCCTTTCCTTTGCACCACCTAACTATACACCACCGGCAGATACCAGCACCTTTGTTATGTGTAAAAAACATCTTGAAACTTTTCTATGGAGTTCCAGTCCCTTCATTTAGTTCATTTACCAATCAAATAGTGTTACAAAAAGTCTTGTTATTTTTATGTCTTGCTGGTTAGTAACTTTTCCAAACACGGTTGTTATGTCACATAAATTATGTATAAATTAATACATAATTCAATACCACACAAAAAATATTGTCAGTAAAAAAAAGCCAGTTTTGAATGAAATAAAGTCAAATAACGTATTGCGTCGTTTTTGGGTATTTGTGTTGCCTGCCCTTTGGAAATTACATTAGCCTTGCATTAAACTTTATATAAACCCTTTTCAAAGTCTTTCTATTGCTGAGACATTTCCTGTTCATGTTAAAGGTTGTGAATGTCTTGATAATTAATATTATTTTCAATAACAGTAAATATCTCACATCGATTAACCACACCATCTGGTCTATTAATATGTATCTTTGCAATCAATGGCACGTTAAAACGAACTATTACGAGTCAAACCTGACATGTTATGGAGGCTTATTACAATTTCTTTTTGGATTCCCCTTCTAAAGCTGCACTGCAAGGCAGCCAAGAAGAAGCCAAACACTGTTTTAATACTTGATAATGATGATAAGTCACGATATACAATTATTATAAACCCCAAATGGAACCAGATAGACACGTTTCATTCACAAATTTTCCAGACCATTTGACAGTTTTTTCACACACTTCAGTATTTAAGACATAAGAGGTGTGGAAAAGAAATGTCCTTAGCAACAAATTACAACGTTACCTATTTAATGGTCATTATCCAAATTAACAAAAAACGTGAATAGCTCAACGATCCTGTTATACATTATGTGTATAGTTGCTTTTATTTAAAATCACCGGGCTCATCATGGAAACATGGTACTAAGAGTTACTAGGTCGACTTGACATCAAAACTTCGCAGAAGATGAGTAACAGTTGTATTTCCATCTGGAAAATATCGCTATACTCCATTGCTTGCTTTCAATTATACAATAAGACACTGCGGTAAATACTTCGATTTCTTCGATAAAAATTTAAAGCTGGACAAAGATATCAACACAATTACACCTTTGGAAAAAGAAAAAAGAATATCAGAACGTGTCAGAGTTCGAGTCAATATCGGGAAGTACCGTAGATAGGAAAGAAGCAAAATAAAAGCAGCACGTTTTGTTTAAAAAAACACACAGAAAACTTAGAAATCATCCAGTCTTTTAACTTTTTATTTATTCTATTTTATTTTATTTTTTTTTTTAAATTTATTATTATTATTATTATTAATAATATTATTATTATTATTAGCTAAACATATGCATTATTTAAGATCGTACAAGGTGAAGTCATGTTGTCTCTCGCAAAGGGTGTGGTTGGAGTATGATGAAAAAAATGAACCTGTCATTTTCTGATAATTTGCCAAAAGTTCGTTAAACTAAATAAGGCAATCGGTTTTTTTAAAATTATAAAACTGTTTAAAGAAATCGTGTGAAAACATCATTACAATTTTAAATTTTTTTTCAAAATTAAACGTTTTGGTTTCAAGAAACTTGTTTAATAATGTGTATTCTAAATTGATGAATTGAATCAATCTTTGACCAACTGATGTCTGAATGCCTACGCTATTGGAAAAACATATCGCTGGTTATGAATAATTGAGACAATCTAAGACTTACACGCTGTATGTCAGTTACCGTTTGATGTGTGTCTTCAGGATAATACCGTGTAAAGAAGATTTTTATTTACTAATTCTATAAATTTAAAAACGCATCTATGCAGCTGTATCTATCTTGTAATATGTCAAAAATCGATTATAAGTTTATGAAAACCTATAAATGCCACCTGTTCTTGCTGTGTAATCTGTCTGCTGTTTGTTCAAAACATATTTAAAGATAAATTTATATACAATGGCCCATTTATGACATTTATCGAATAACTTGTGTTATCTCTCTGTGATTTGTATAGGGGCTTATTACTGAGATCGACAACTTTTTATTTTGGTATCACAACTTTCCATGATATTATCTCGACTTGGCAAGATATTAAGTCGACATGTTGAGATAATTTTATGTCGACTAAAATTATGTCGATGTCAGAAATATGCCACCATAGATTTGCTATGTTAGAAGAAGCATAAATATAAATGCGTATATGGTGACCCATAATTGTCTTTTTAAACAATATTTAATTTCTTTTAGTAAACCTTGACCTCAAAGTAACATACGAGAGGATGCTTTAACTTTTTTGCAAAAAAAAAAAAATAATAATAAATCATTAAAAAAATAAACAAAAGTAATGATAATAAAAAATGAAAAATTAAATAAAATCTCACTGTAAACGTTATTATTTGTTAAGTGTCTTAAATGAAACTAATATAATCAATCACAAATCAAATAAACACAGGTGGAATTGTCAGTGTAATAAATAAACTCAATGTCATTTGTTTGTTGGCGTGTAACTACATTTGAGCAACCACGAGAACGGCCAGCTTCCAACATGGCTGAATTTTCATAACTTTGATCATTCTTGATTCATTAAATTATTCTTGTATTAACCAAGTGCATTTTTTTCTATAGCTGAAATAATGCTGATGCTGCTTTAACCAAAACTTTAATCGCCCAATTTTTACAAAACAAAACAGTTTACAGGTATTCTTACGCTACCTTGTATTTTTTGTGACGCCAACATCATTAACCTTATTGTTACGTCATGGGATACTTGAAGCAGTATGGTAAAAAACAAAAGGTTGGATGTAATTTTACGTCCCAGCTAGTATAGAATATTTAACTTCTATTCGGACGACTGTAGGTGAAGTGGCTGAATTGTCTACCAGAGTACTTCAGTTTGCCAGGGCTACTGTGAATGTATGCATCGGTTTTTAAGGTCCCTTCCGAAAAAACCAACATAAACAGAAGAATAAAATATTCGTATTTGTAGAAAATGATACACAGCGAAACCACTGAAAACATTATTTTAGGTTTCAGTATAGCATATAAAACAAAGAACAAAACGCAACCAGAGGGAAGGAGAAAAAAAAGCAACATAAAAACACAAAAAAAATCATTTGGACCTCTGATTATAACATGTACAATCATGTACGATAATTACATGTTCGAGTTTGACATTTTTATCGAAAAAGGAAATCGCAAAAGTTGATGTATTCCAGTAAGAATTAATTTATTTTTAGAATTCGCGTTGTTAACACACACACACACACACACACACACACACACACACACACACACACATATATATATATAGAGAGAGAGAGAGAGAGAGAGAGAGAGAGAGAGGTAGAGAGAGAGAGAGAGAGAGGTCTAACGAGGTTGATCACATGGTACGCGACGGTAAGTCCATAAAACGTTAAGAATGACGTTGCTAATGATTAAACTTACGTCATTTAATTAATTTTCTGGTGCTTTGTTTGACGCTTTCAATCGGAAATGCACTCTAGTCACATGAGACTAAGTGAAGCAAATGAACTTAACTACAAACTTTGTAATGTATTTAACTGTGAAACACATAATATTCCTATTTTCTTTCGTAAAATCAATATTTTCCAATTTTGTTGCTTAAATTATCGGGAGATAAAACAACAAATAATGAGGATATTTTTTTTTTTTTTTTTTTTTTTTTTTTTTTTTTTTTGTCAAGTTATCATGTTATACTTAATAGACTCAATATCAAGCAATAATACCCTTAAAGCAATTTGGTTTAGTGAAAAATTTCGTTTTATTTTAAGATATGTAAAACCATTTTAATAGCTCTATTTGATAACTTGAGAACAAAGAATGGATCATACCAAATGCCAAAATCAAATTATTTACATATTTGTGTCTTTAATATTTTTTAACAAATTCTGTTTGTTTTTTCGTTCATTTTCTTGATCTCCGATTTCAAAACTAGCAATTTCGTATTTAAATACGTGTATTTCACCTAAATTATTTCCAATCCAGATATGATCATCAGGGTGGAGAGATAAAGAGGTAGGGCTACCGTTACATATTTTGTCTGTCACTAAAACACCCAAAAGGTCCCCATTCATATTTAACAAATACACAGATTTGGACCCAATATCGCTGACCATTACTTCTTCGGTGGTTCTGCAACCAATATCCACGGGTATAAATTTACTGTCTTTAGAATATCCTGAATAAATACCTGATCGGTGTCCATATTTGTCCAAAATGACCACCCGCCCTTCCGTCTTATTCTTGGCATCAATTGCACAGATATCGCCATTATCACTCACATGTACTTTATACGGCATGGTAAACAGGAAGTTGGTAGAACTGTTTCTGATTTCTCTATAAACTGCCCCGTCACTGGTTCGATACTGTACAATTTGTCTTTTAGCGAGCTTGTAAGCATCAAAGTCCCATTTATCAGTCAAGCAGACCGTGACGATCCCATTTTTCACGTGCAATCCAAGAGGATGCTGAGGGGAGGTATCTAAGAATTTTGCCTTTTTACCATTTTGTTTCAATCTCATAATGGCTTTATTGTTAAAATTTGAAGCCAAAAACTCACCGTTTTCTTCTACTCCAAAACTTTCAAATGCGAATGGTATTTTCTTAAAATCCGAATTTTTACCTTTCCCGTCCATCATATGAATATCTCGAGGGTTTTTGTTATTAGACACCCAGGCTTTATTTTCAGTATATTTACTTTTTGATGGAATGATAACGTCCACTTTCCCTTCAATCTGGCACTTAAATTTTGAAATCAATTTCATATTTGTTTCAAAGGACGGAATTTGTGGTTGTTCTTTTATACGACCAAACATTTCTTCAAGATTTTCAAAATTAAAGTCTCCTTTTTCAAAAGTCAAGCAATTGGCATACCCATTCTGAGAGCCATTACTCGATTTAGTGTCTTCCTCGTACGCCTCATTAATTGCCGCTGTAGATGATCCGATGACGTCATGGAAGCAATTGGATTTCAGGGTCCAATCATTCTGTCTCTTTTGTACATCTAACAATAACTTTGATTGGATTTCCCGGATCCTTGAACAAATGAAATCTGCCCAGTCATTAATATCTTCCACACATTGATCAGTTCTGTTTTGAAAATCCGACGACCTTCTCGTGTTACCATTAATATTATGTCCATTCGACATAGTTCCAAATTTAAATCCTTTTCACGCACTTCAATATAGGCACAGTTAAAATTCAATATTGTTGTAATTAATGTGTGTGCGTGTTTATAGTGTAAATATATGACACACTCTTTATAAAATTTATCAAATTATTATGAAATAAATTTGTTATCTGATAAATAATGAGGAAAGATATAGATGACCTTGTTTAAAACCTTGTCCCTTAATTATAAACCCAGTTTCACAATCATTTAAACCAAAAATTACCTCAGTTTAATCTTACAAATTCTGACAGGCACTTTTAATTATCTCGGCTTGAAAAGGACAAATGAAATATTAATTCTTTTTCTCTAAAATAAAAAAATTGGTTTTTTTAATTGTTTTAATTTTTTTGTCATTTTTCCTTCGACGCCGCCGTAACAACAACAACAATAATAATAATAATAGTAATTATAAGAATCATTATCATCATCATCATAATAATAATTATAAGAGATTGTAACTGAGATACTAGTTACGTAAGATTCCCCACCATCCATAATCTATATATTGTCTAAAATATACATCTGGTGATTTCTCGATAAAAGTGAAATATTATTGACTGGGAAGTTAAATTTCTTTTTAAAAAATCAATTGTTGTTTGAAAAAATAACACTTCAGTGTTTAAAGCACAAGTAACAGTTCATTTCTTCTATCAATATATCAAATTTCAGGAACCGACACGTATGACCTTGACAGTCAGGCGTCAACCAATTCTATACTCATACAGAAATCGTGTGAATTTCACTTTTTGAATACTTGGTTCAATTCGCATTCAATCAAATCATGAAAATGGGGTTCAATTCGCATTCAATCAAATCATGAATATCGGCTTCAATTACCATTCAATGAAATCAATATATTAATATTCACTTAATAGAAATCAATATTTGTATAAGGCATCATCGTTTCCTTGGTAATTACCAATGAGATCAATCGAATTTATATGTGATTGGCTTGTATTAAATTTTTGATAAGTTATTAAAATATTAGCTTGTGGCCAACAATTTTTGAGTTACTTATTTAATAACAAAAAGAGCACATGACAATTGTATACAATCTGTGAAATATTTTTCAATATTTTTAACTACTCCCCCTTTCAAAGGATTTAATGATTAAATTTGTTTGACAGTACTGAATATATATACATGTATATACATACATACAAGTCTTGATAGAAGAATTAAAAAATAGGAATAAGAATAAGATAAAAAGAACGAAAACAATATGGTTCCTCTCCTGAGGTAGGTGGCGGAGAATCATACTAATTATCCTATTAGTAAATAAAAATGTTGATATAAAAAATACAAAAAATCAACATTTTTATTTACTAATATATAGTATATATATAGTTTATATATTAAAAAAGAATACAGGGGGCCTCGGTGGCCGAGTGGTCTAAAGCGCGCGCTTACGGATCACAGTGCCTCTCACCGCCCAGGTTCGAGTCCAACTCGGGACAGATCCTAGTGTGAGAAAGTTTGTCAGTTCGCTTGCCGAAGGTTGGTGGTTTTCTCCGGGCACTCCGTATTCCTCCACCATCCCAGAACTGACCGCCTCGAAATAAGTGAAAGATTCTTGACTGAGGCGTAAAACACCACTACTCCACTCCACTCATATAAAATACAGACTCTAAGTGATGTTCAAAATGACACCTTAAATTCACGTGCGAATAGTTTTGAAACAAACATTTTAAATTTTGTTAGTTAATGGATCAAGTATATTTTAAATTGGGAATGTCTCTACTACTTGTCGGATATGGATATCGATACTTCAAAGTGAAAAGTGTCTAAATATTTCGTCAATGATGGAGACACAAGTAAGGATGATAACGTTTACAGTAAGTCATTTAACTCTTTGGTGTTATATTCCAGTCAACTCAGTTTTTACATACCACTTAAAAAAGTTGTATATAGAATTTCAAAATTTGGTATATGACACAGCGAATTAACAGATTGGTTCCAGAAGTAAGTATGAGGGTTTACTATTTAATATATACTGATATCATCTACAGGGAGACATACGTCAGGCTGTCAGTCAGTTGCTTAAAATCGTCAAGCAACGGCAACCGTGATCTACAAGAAGACGCACGTACACTCGGTCGCTTGAAACCTCTGTACGGAAACCAGGATATATAGGGAGAGCAAGTACACTCAGTCGCTGGAAACCTTCTCGAAACGGAAATCAGAATAAGCACCCGTTTAAATCTGCTTTTGAACAATGGTGTAAAATATTTGGAAGTATAATAATGAAAGAATAAAATAAAATAAAATAAAATAAAATAAAATAAAATAAAATAAAATAAAATAAAATAAAATAAAAAAAAATAAAAAAATAAAATAAAATAAAATAAAATAAAATAAAATAAAATAAAATAAAATAAAATAAAACAAAACAAAACAAAACAAAACAATATAAAATAAAATTAAAAAACAAATACAATGTAAACTAAATAAATAAATAAATAAATTAATTAAAAAATAAATAAATTCATTCATTTATTTAATTCCACTACAATAGTGATTTTGTTTTTTGTTTTGTTTTGTTTTTTTTTTTTCAAAATGACATAAACTTAATTAATTGACATATAAAAAAAACAAAGATCAAGAAGCAAACATATATACATATTAAAGTTTACATTAATATATTATAATAGGACAATAATTTGATCTCCAGTCTATGTTAGGCGGCAAAAAATACTATAGGTGAGTCTCACCAAATGTAAAAATGCCAATGTAAGGGTTTTAGATACATTCCATGACAATGGTGTATCCAAGCCGCTGCCTAATAGTACAAGTAAGAGAGCGTCTGGGTTGAGACTATACAGTTTATTGTAAATAAAGACATTAAACTTTTGTACTGAGAGCAAGAATCTGCGTCGTATGGATACCAGTTCAGGAGCAGTTCAATCTAACACAATGTGTTTCAGTTAGTCCACGAAACAAGAGTTGCACAACGAACATGTACTTCTGTTATGTAAAGGTGGTTTTATCAATAGCTTTACAATGAAGTATGCCAATGATAGTTCAGATTCAGTTGTTGCAATAAGCCATATATTTCCAAAACCGAAACTGTTATGTAGATTGATGAACCGTTTGAAGTCCTGGTCATTTCTCATTCTTTGTAGTCGGAGTGATAATTCATATTCGTTGATCGACATATTAACTAGTCTTTTCCATTGAGGATATGTTGGAAATTCTCCTGATTGTATGTATTTCTGAAGATGTGTAGCCAATGTATACTTATTCAATAAACTAAATATATCGGGGATAAAACCTAGTTTGGTCGTGGTTGAAGTAAATAAAATTGCTTGTTTCAAATGAATCTTTTTTAACAGCCGTAGACATGATTTATAAATACTATCAGTAACAAGATTATGAAAATTCTAAAAACTATATAATTATAAAGAATTCCAATAATGTTTTTGCCCGAAATTAATTTAGAAAAAGTGATAATTATATCTAAAATATAAATAGATTCGGTATTATGTATCATTTATCCTAAAATTCTTAAAGACCTTTTAATTATCAAGAATTCCAGATATGTGTTAGCCCCAAATTAATTTAGAAAATGGGATAATTGTATTTAAAATATAAATAGATTCGATATTAGGTATCATTTTCTTACGCGAATTGATGGATATATGTTGAATGTGTATATGGAATGGAGATATAAGGCTTTCATAAGCATTTTGATTTTTAGAGTAGCATAAGATTTCTAGAGTAACACAAGTGGCAATGTAATTGACTACTCATAATGGTATATATAATATACGTACATGCATTTACATACGTAGATGTAACACGCAAACGGATTTCTAACTAATTCAATAAAAACACTAACTTGTGTACATTTTTTGCGTAATTTTGTTTTAAGAGCAAAACGATTCAGTACAACACGAATTCCCCAAGGGATTATAAACCAAGTTTGACCAGACTAATTAAGAAAATTTCCACTGAAAAAATACTTTGTTGTCATTGCAACTAAATGCTCAAACTTATTGACAGGGGAAAGCCAAAATCGGTAAGGTTGTCGTTATCGTCGTCATTGAAATGGAATAATGATGTTTATGCAAAGACAAGATTTTTTTCACTTTTACCGAAGTGTCAGTTCTGAGGTGGTGGAGAAAACAGCAGTATTTCGACTTTCGGTAATTTTATAAATTTTCAGTCGATTCCTTTGAACCATCCTTTGAAACCGCAGGGTTGAATAGAACCAAATTTCGTTAAGATATTCATTGATTGCCTGATGCCAATCCAACTGGTTGTTGTTATTATAAATGAAAACCAATAGGAGTGAAAGTTTTTTTTTATGGAAAGATATAGCTCATATTTGTTTTTTTTAAATATTAGATATATAGCCATTTAACAGTAAATGTGCCTTTCCTAGAAATGTTTTTGTTTCACAATTGTACAAAGTATGAGAATTTGTTAAAGTTAATGTTTCAAAACCATCACTCAAAAACAACTGAAACTGAATCATATTAGATATCATTTGTTGTGAAAGCCCTTATGTTGGTGCAGATAAAATTTCAAGTTTGATGGCTGAAATTCAATGAAAATACTGCCAATGTGCGATAGAGTTTAAACCGAGATCTCTTCATAGAAAAATTATTTAAAAACAACATGAAAGTATATGCAGCAAAAGTATAAATTTATTCCGGTGTGCAAATATTTCCGACATAATGAAACTTCCTCCAAGTTCACACAGGAATCAGCTGTGGTTTTTTTTTCAATATGGGACAATTCTACTAGTAAAAACCTATTACACAAAAGTTTTGAGAGAGTTCCGTGAGGAAATTTCCCAGAAGTTACACGCATCCTAAAGCCGCAAATACGAATACAGTTAGATACACCACGACAATGAAAACCTCAACACCTCAGATAATAAGTCTAATAGAGTTATCTCTCTTGATATCCAGACACAAGATTTTCATCCTCAAAACCATTGAATAATGCAAAATCTCACTCAGCAAGTCTAGAAGAGTTACCTCTCTTGAGTTTTATGTGATGGGTTTTACAAAGAATATGGAGTCAGATCTGCATTTGTAACGTAGTTTTTTCGAAAATAAAACCGTATTTGACAGCATGAAACCCCCTAAGGATATGAACGTCTAAAACATGCTAGTTAACAAACATTTTTACTCTCCATGTAACAAATAAACAAGTGATATTGTTTCATTGGTTCTATTGCACCTGAGAAAAAATTCAGAGATAGGAAATTGCATACTTGATACATGTTCTTTAGGCCATTATGTATTAACCAAAAACCCAAGGTTCAAGGAACCTCAAATAAACCGTCCATTAATGATAATGCATATAATAACATCTTTTACAAGCTGGGGAAAGTTATTACAATATAATGGATTCGTGTCATTGCAATGGTTTAAAACGAACTGTATTATGTATGAAGTAAATATTGACCAATTTAAAGAATAAGAAGTTTTACACATACAGAGAGAGAGAGAGAGAGAGAGAGAGAGAGAGAGAGAGAGAGAGAAATTTATTTCTTCTGATTGCATTGCTAAAATTTTGCTTTAATTTAGTTTGTAATGAAGATTAAAACAAGGATGTTTTCAAGTCATGATAACTATATAAATTTTAAAATTTCTTCCCCCTCCCATTTTTTAACATTGAAGTCAAAACTCCTTTCCTTTTATTTATGAAAAAAGACTTTCTTATTTTCTAAATAATCTTTTGTTTGAATGATGGGATTGATTGATTTAATTGGGCTTTACGTCCCTGTCATATACCATTTTTGAATTTCATCAATCCCAGTTAAGCATATTTCACTTATATCGAGATGTCACCAGCTATAGGTGAAGTGGCAGTAGTGATGACATTTGCAGTGCGCTAAGGGCAATAAGCAGGACGGGTTTTTTAACCGGTGCCACGCCTGCTTTAACACGGCATATCGGTTTTTAAGGTATCCTCTGAAGGACTCCGTGACTTTCATTTCTAAATGTCGAGTACTTTGCGAAAGAACAGTTACTACCAATTTTCAAGTCTTGGTCAGACCCGGTCGGGATTCGAACCCAACCTCCCACATACGAAGCGAGAACTCTTCAAAATTTGCTACCGTAGTGGTTCTGCTTGAATGTGGCTTTTTATTTTATTCCATTCCATAGTATATCTATCATTCGTCTACGTTTTCCTCTCTTTTTTTTAACTTGATGGGAATTTGAATTTTTTAATAATCAACAATGCACATTGCGTGCACAGACTGACAAGTCTACACGTCACTTTACATAGTACATACTCTGAATTTTATAGCAAGCGGATGTTGGTACTTCGGCTGATATAGCAAAACAGGAAATCATATATGTTAGGGCCTTGTTAATCCTTTTTCTTGTATGTTGAGGGTATAAGGGGTCTCAATGGGGAGCAGAATCTCTAAATACAACGGTTACGCGATAGAAGAATTTGTATTTATCGTCTATTTTTCAACAGTAAAACATTAGTTCTGTTAAGTTTTAATTTCTAGATATCATAAAGAAAAGTACAAACACGCATTAGGAAAATAAATAAATAAATAAATAAATAAATAAATAAATAAATAAATAAATAAATTGAGTAATTTCAGATTTTAAAATTAGAAAAAAATATGTTGGCTTAAACAGTCTTACGATTCTGCAATTAACGTTCCAAATTTTTATGAAATAATGCAATTCAAAAGTTGCACATGGCATTTGCTACTGTTGAACTGAATTATATCATAAAAATTTGGAACGCATTTACAAAAGTAGGATGGTACTTATACACTGATTAGCCCTAGCTATAGGTGTTCTTTATGTTTCGATAATTTTGATGACCAACATTTTAATTGGCTGCACTGTATAATATATATTTTTTAATTTTCCAGGATTATGGACGCGTGACTAGCGTTAAATCTTACTGACGACCCCGGAATAATTATTGTTACATTATTTATGTGTTAATAATAATTTTGGACCCTTTATAGACTATCTTATACCCTATACCTATGTTCTAAATACATAGACTGTTAATGTTATATAAAGTACAAATTTAATTAAAACGACAAATTGTCACTAAATCACTAAATTATGAATTTTAGACTCAGTTTTCCCCAACGGGTGCCTTACGTTTTTAGGTTACCACAGCGCCATCTATCGGGCAGGTTATTCATGTTAAGGTGAGTAATAAATGGGGACGTCATGTCCTTAGGTTCATACACAACTCTTAAACTGTAAACAATGTTTGTTACAAATATGTAACAGTTTACAGACGGACATCATCATTTCTTCGTTTGATCAGAGCAATCTATTTAACAAAGCAGGTGGGTATGTGATTTTTTAAAATCATTTATAACACTTGGGATTGGTCAGTATGCACACAAATGACCGAAATAATGTGTGCTATATTGATCTGACCACGATGGTACACGTTTAAATGAGTTTAATCCCGTATTAAATTTTTGTTCATACGTCATAGAAAACTATTCTTTAACACAGGTTTTCAATCCCATCTGGCATGTGAAACATGATGTCACGGGGGGGGGGGGGTGGCGGGGGCGGGGGGGGGGGGTACACTCCTGTTTCCTTTCTTATCCTATCATTGCTAAACTAGTATAGTGTAGATTCTAAAACAGCCAATGAAATGTATATCATGACTTTATCTACCTTCAACCACCCCCCCGCGCCTCATAATTTCTTTGAAACGCAGACATCTTTTAATCCCAACTCTCTTACATTTGTATTTTGTCATGGTCTTAAAATAAAAACTGTTATTTTAATTCCTACATTTGGGTTTCCTGTTAACGTGTTAAGAAGGGACAAGCGGTTCTACTCTGAGGTGTCATTTTTTCCATAGTAAAAGTATTATTGCTGTGTGCAAAATACTATTCATATAATGTTAGATTATTCTGACCAAGCCTACTAGGAAAGAAGATAATAGTCAGGCACGATAACTTGGATTTCCTGACAAAGTCCTCGGAAAGAAAGAGAGAGAAGGGTGTGTTAAAGGATTTTTTTTTTTTTTTTTTTTTTTTTTTTTTTTTTTTTTGGTTTCGCTAACACATCTTCTGCAACAATGTTAATGTCGCCAGTCTGAAAATCCTTTTTGCCAATATGAGAGAGTTAATCTCACTGTACATTGTAAATATTGGTCGGCACAGTCAGTAGAACATGTTTGTGTGGGATATATCTATGCTGCTACGGTTAGCTGTCACTTTAAGACTGACTAATGACTAGTACAAACAGGTCATATGCTCCCATGGACAAATAGCTGGAAAACTGTTGCTGTGACATTGAACACAACACAACCACCCTTTCCACTCTAAAGCGCGCGCTTACGGATCACAGTGCCTCTCACCGCCTGGGTTCGAATCCCATTCGGGACAGATCCTAGTGTGAGAAAGTTTGTCAGTTCGCTTACCGAAGGTCCGTGGTTTTCTCCGGGCACTCCGGTTTCCTCCACCATCCTAGAACTGACTGCCTCCGAAATAAGTGAAAGATTCTTGACTGGAACGTGAAACACCATTACTCCACTCCACTCCTTTCCACTCATCTAAAAAAAGAAACATCAGTCATCAGAATATAAACTTCTAATATATCTTTATTTTAGATAAAACAGATAACAAATTATCAATAGTTTCAAACAATTATTTGATTATTCACCATTATGATAATTAATAATCCTAATATATACAAGTCTATAATGAGAAATTTTATAATATTGATCAAATAAAACCAAGCGCTGCAAATTGTCACTTTTTAATCTTTAAAAATAAAACGAGGTTCTAATCCAACTATTATTATTGTATATAGTAAATTAAATAAATGAATTTACACACATGTATGCGGCCAGTTATTAGGAACACACTAATGGTTATTTAAAATTCTTCTACCTTTCATCTTTGACCATATTTTTTTGAAAGCTGTTTCATAGTCAATTTCACCACTGTGTTTGGAGATTGTCATTAGATGGTTTAAGTTGACTGGTGCCAGGCTGTTTCTAATGTCAGTTTTAATCAGATTCTGCTAGCCGCTGTGAATCCTCTCTCGCGGTCAACTGTAGAAACTGGGAAAACCAGGAGAAATCTTATTTTATCGGTTAAAGAATGGGATACTGTAACTGAGAGTGTGGTCTGTTGCATATTGACATGGTCAGCTAGCACCTTGAAAGACACCCTGAGAACACGCTAGTACAAGCAAGATCATACCAGACATCCCTACATTTCAAGCATACACGAACTTGTTCTTAAATTAATCATTAGAGATTTCCCTCGAACAAAAAGCAGAGGAAATCGCTGATGCGACGTTAAACAACAATAGTCAACTAACTATCGCAACTTATTAAGCATTATATTGCATTGTACACGAAGTTTAGTAATATTATAAATTAAAGTGGTAAGATCTGGTCGGATTTAACGAAATAATGATAAACAGATAGAACATGACAATATATATTACATGTAGTATTCAAAGTATATGGCATCAGGTTCAATTTACTAGAATTAAAACATTGCCTCGTATTTTACTTTTGCAGTATGGCAGAATCCGGTGGTGACAATTCTAGATTTAACTTTGATACCGATAATGAGACGGCTTTGGAATATGTTAACCCGGCATTACAACTGGACGACGAAAACGAATCAGTGCCAGCTAAACAAGAACCGTTTAAACTACCGCCACCACCAAAGGAACCACACACAAAAACATTAAATGAAAGCACGGAAAAACACACTGAAAATAACAATAAAGTAAATGAAAATGCTTCTGGAACATATCCGGTATACTACAATAACGCTAACGGCAATATCGTAGTGACCCATGAGCAGCCAGCAACGACGGTTGATCAGGCTAACCCAGTTATACAAACATCGAATACTTCTCCCCAGAATGAACCGGGACCACAAAGATGGCGAGATGTCCCCTCACGACAACGACCACTGACAACCAAACGCTTACGTCTTCTGAAAATATTTGGAATCATTGCAGCCTTTGTGTTCTTTCCGTTGGGCATTCCTGCTGCGATTTTTGCATTCAAAGCGGAAACGGAATTGCATGCGGGGATTTTAAAAGGAAGCATTGATACTGCTCAGAAATGTGCTAAGCGATCAGAAAGACTGATCATATTCTCTTGGATGTTTGCAATATTGGTTGCTGTGATTACGTTTGCCCTTGTTGAGAGATCATTACTGACCCATGATGAGAAGAATAGTGTCAGAAACAGGATTATGCCGCCCTAAAATGTGGGCGTGGCAATTCTTTCTGTCAACCATATAGCATTATTATGCATCATATTTATTTTAATATTTGTATTTTAACAATATTTTTGGGGGAAATTACTTTAGAGTTGAGGTTGCATTTTTTTATGTTAATTATAGATTTGATGCCTAATATGCAATCTTATATCATATGTTTAAATATGACATCGGCGGTTAATATTCAAACTTCAGGCATTATATAATTATTATTATTATTATTATTATTATTGTTATTATTCGACAAATCTATATCTATGCATCGTGTAAATGCGTTTTATTGTGTTTTGTGGTTTATTTTTATATTTTTTGGAGATGAAGTCTGCCCGAGATTATTGGAACGTATGTGTTTTATACTCGTACCAGTTTATTTATCTGTTTTGTGCCAATATTTGATTTCGTTCATAAAAATTAAAAATTAACACACCAGACATTCATGACAAAATGTTGTTTATTATTATTATTATTATTATTATTATTATTATTATTATTATTATTATAATAACAATAACATATGAACATTCATAGTGCTATTGTCAAGTGCTGGTTTCGTCGGCATTAGACATTTTATTATGCAAATCTGTAGATAATGTTTAAAGGGAGATAATTACTAATACAAATTGCTGTATATATTCTATACATTGTCTTTCATACTATATAACAATTGTGTTAGTTATTCATTGTTTGTTCAGACGTCATTTCTGCTGATGATAATTCCATATACCATTTTGGAATTATTTAATGATTAAATTAAAAAATGGTATATGACAATAATACTTTTTTATGAATCTCAATTTTGTTTTTTCTATGTTGTTGAAACCACTATATTTTATCTGTTTTAAGAACCAGCGTACAAGCTTGTTTCATGTTCTACATAAGACTCAATTTGTTATTAGTTTATTTTGAATGTCTGTTTTTTAGAGACTTACCAAAACTCATTTGCATTTTCTTATATTTTTACATGTATTTGAGGGATCTGTATCGTAATTTGTTGGGTCAAGTAAATATAAATTAGGGATATACATTATTTTGTTTACAATGCAATTAAATTTTTTACTACAAATATTTTTATTATAAAGTTTTCATTTTCAACTTCGCATTTATCAAACATCAAAAATTTGCATTAATATATAAATTTGTGGCTACTCTAATATGCAAAATCAAAACAGCACAGGACAAATACATGTCGTTTTAATAAAGCTCATTATCTAAATACATAAACCATATTCAAAATTCAAATTAACAGACTAGTAGAATATCTCCAGAACAAGCCAGAAAAAGATTATTTTATTTATGTTGTTAACTATAATTCTGATCATCATTTTTTTAGAAACTTCTTTTTTTTTTCTTTTTTTTTTAAAAAAATAATAATAATTTGTTATCTATTACGTTTGAACTATTATTTGAGTGGTAATCAAAAATTATTATTTATGAGTTTTATCACTTTTTGGTTGTCCCTGCCAAAATGGTTGTTTATGATAAATCTTTTGTTGATTTTATTACATTTTGAGAAAATGTTAAAAAATAAATTAACCTTTCTAAAAAAAACAAAATTCTCAGGGTAAATATTATCTTGTGAGAATCTCTAATTATGATAATTATATGTTTAACGTTTTTTAAACTTTGAAAACTTTATTATGTTTTGTTTGCAATAGTATATATCTGTTTTAATATTAACAAGTATAAAAATATAAAAATGTTAACCAATAAAGTATGGTTTTATTTATTTATTTATTTGTTTATTTATTTGACTATTTTTTTTTCCATAAAAAAACATTTAGATATGATGTTTAATACCCCTGAAATTTACATTCCCTCATTGTTTAATTTAGCAACGGTGGCAAAGTGGTCTATTTAAAGCGCGCTTACGGACAAAGGTGTCTCTCACCGCACTGGCTCAAATCTCGTTCGGATAGATCCTAGTATAAGAAAGTTCAGTTCGTTTGCCGAAGATCGGTAGTTTCTCTGGGTACTCTGGTTTTCTCCACCATCCCAGAACTGATAGACTCGATATAAATGATTGAATCTTGACTAGGGCGTAAGATAACATTACTCCACTGCTCCTCGTTCCTTATCTACGCACTTAAGGGTTAAGTGGTAGTCTTCTCAGTATTCTGATAAAAGTTTTAATACTTTCTCTCACCTTTCACTTCTGTTTTGTTGTTTTTCAAACAATAAGTTTAAACAAACCCAGTTCTGAATTTTTAATAATGCATTTCTAAGCATTTAGAGGACTTTGGTTTAGGGAGGTCTCGATTTTTGAGTGGTCTATAGGGCTTCACTTCTCACCTTCCATCCGGGTATTTCTGCTGCATTAATCCACTCCACTTAGTTACTTAACTTCCTTCATTGCGCTTTCCTTTACCATTACTTGGAGTATCATTCGAAGGACTCGTTGGTGTTAATTCTAAATGTAGAGTTGAATTGCCAAAGATACGTAACATTATGATCACAATATCAGATAAATAGTAAAGTCTAAAACAGAATGCAGTATTAGTTGTCATTGTTTCATTATGTGTTTACCTTGTGCTTTGTTTATGGCCAATACAACGCAACGCTTCAATTGCGGCAAGACCCATCTTCTAATGCCATGCGTGTTTTTGCAAGCGTTTTTGTTCATTATATAAACTACCAAAGATACGGGGTTATTTTCTTTTATATAACGCAATCGCAAAATGTTCTATCCTCGTCAACGTCTTTTCAGAGACCGAAAGCTTAGTAAATACTTCAATATTACAGAAAAATTCTCTTTATTACATGTAACAATAAAATAACTTTTTGATATTTTGCGTGCTCAAAATATTTCGTGCTCGAGCTTACTCGAAGGTTATCGCGTACTCACGCAAAAGTGATACTCTTTTGTGTGTGTGCTGATATCTTTCACGTAAACACAAGATAATTTTCACGTAAGCATGTGATGATTTTCGCTTGCACACGCGACAACTAGCATGATCACACAAAAACTTTTGCGTAAGGGTGCGGTACATTTCGCATGAATATTTTTCGTGTCAACTTTGTGTCGTCGTACACCTTGTTTTCGTCTGTATTGTATGAAATGACCGTGACTTTAGCAAAGAAAGGTGTTTGCTAGATCTATAGAATTGTCAACCACTAGAAAATATTGGAAACGTCATCGTCAAAACATATCTAATTTATATCATATGGTTGACAAGCTCTACTCCATATTTGGCGGGTCTCCACACTTTTGGCTTGGACCTGAATATATTCCCTTGACAAAAATAATACGACACAATATTAGAACAATATTTTATATAATACATACATCTATGCATATAAACATAAATTTGTTCACATTGAAAATAAAATATATACACCTTTACATTAGTTTTTCTTCAAATTTTTCAAATCCGTGAAGCCAATCATGTCGTTTACCCAAGGTACGACAACCTTTACAGAGAAAACGTAGCTAATATGGGCTGCTCTAGTCTCTTAATTATGTGACTTTAGTAATTTTTCTCCTGTAAAAAGTTAAAATTAGAAATACTCAGCTGTAAAGAAAAAAAAATAATAAAATCTGCTCACTTACAAGATCCATTTTTCACGATAAGCTTTCGATAATACCTTGCAAAACTAATACAGACATACAAATAATGGAGTTTCCAAATACTAATAGGAGGCGCACTTATTTTCGCTCCAGCAATTTAGTGACGCCTATAGATGAATAGTAATGTTTCTGTACAAATGTAAGACGCGCTTTCCTACAAGAAAATATCGTCTTATAATTCCTGAGTCTAATAAATATTGTTGACCTATGTACATAAAACGTTGTAGAGCCAATTTTTAAAATACGTGTTAACGGATTATTATAGATAAATGCTGGCCAGTAGCTATATCCTTAAACCACTTTTCTGAGGAAAGTCAACAAAGAATTAGCGATGCAGTGATTTTACAATTCATTTATCTGTTTTTGTGGTCTTTCGATATTGGAAATACATGTAATACATAGAGGTAAAAGTAGTGTTCGGATAAACGACTCTTTTTCTGCAAAACTCCAACACCATGTCTTGTCCTCGCATAAGACTAAAAAACGGAAGACTTTAATGTTTCATTCCATTGGTTTTGTTTTGTCAAAACTAGCCTCTGATTATCATATGATTTTAAAGGACCGTGGTGTTTTTAACGTTACACAAGAAGATTCCTTCGAATCAGATATTCGACATCCATGAAATTTGTTGATGTTTTTGCGCGCTTCAAATATTTGTTACCCGTGGAACTGGTGTTGTTTCTGCGTGTTTATGCTTCTTTTGTTTTGACTTTTTGTCCTTTTTATGTGCTGATGATTTTTTGACTTCTGAAGAATGTGAGGAAAATATGGTTTGGAATAAGTTGAAATGTCTTGGAGATTTTGGACTATGTTGTTCGATATGGGGCGTAGAACCTAGTGGATACACTTTAAGTCTGTCACCAGCATTAGGTTCAGATAAACGCCTCTCTTGTCTGCGGTTATGTTCTTCGTTTCTTTTGAATGTTATGAAATTAAATAGTCCCGTCTTTTTGAATGTTTCTTTGTCCTACAAATCAAAAATTAAATAAATTACCAGAGTCACTTGATAAGATCACAATGCAATCATGATGATCTTCACAGATATCAAATTTCAAAGCGTCACGTGTCACACGTCACACAAAAAAAAATGCTCTGAAGTTTAGGCCATAGCAAGCAATTATACATTATAAGCTCCGTATCCATGCAAATTAAGTAAAAATACAAGCGTAAAAAGGTTAACTTCATTTTGTATTAAATTCACCAAAATCCATAGCATACAATGAATGGCTCAGAGAATCGGAAATCGTTTGCTCTTAGTGAGATCCAATATTTGAATAAGTTAAATACATGAAGTATTGTACAGATATAAGTTACAGATATAAATTTTTATAAATAATACATAAAGAAGTGGTATATGACATATTGTTCATAAAAATTCAAAAAGTGGTATATAACACAGTGGTACTTGTTAGATATACAAGTTTATCATCATACTAAATCTGCATGGAGCATTGTTTAATCCAAACGTAGGCATTGTGTATCTTTGTACCTATTAAAATTGTTTTACCTTATCTGGACCCGTCTTTGTGATTTCTTCATAACCTGTGTGCTGCTGAACAACATTCCTCGATGCATGACCTGAAAGAAATTTCAAAAATATAAAAAGACAAAAAAGTTTATATTGATTTTTAAAATTAGTAATTAATTTAACAAGAAAAAAAAACGCTGATTTAGGTTAAAAACATAAAGCTCGCCTTTGTATCATCTTCTTATACACATTACGAAAGGATTATTTTGTATTAGCCAACCATACTTCTTCATACACGTGTATGATCTTATTTTCATATATGAATTCTTTAAAAGGCTAAAAGCAATTAACTACTTTCTATGAAATGATTTTCGATGTACTGGTATTAAAATTTTATAGTTACCGTCTAAAAGAACATCTCCAGAACATTTTTTCTAATAATTAACGTTATGTGGTTATTTACGCTTTGTTTCCTTTAGTTTATTTTTTCTCAATAAACTGCCATTCATTCTTGTTATGAAGATGTAATTTTACATTATATAATATGAAATTTTACATCGTATAATACAGAATTTAACATAATACGTACCATATAGAATTTCATTTCGTATATTATATAATTTTTCATAATACAATATATAATTTTAAAAAGTATATTATATAGAATTTTACATAATATAATACAGAATTTTAAATTGTATTATATAAAATTTTACATCGTATAATATAAAATTTTTACATAATATAATATAGAATTTTAAAAAAGTATATAATATAGAATTTTAAAAAGTATATTTTATAGAATTTTACATAATATAATATAGAATTTCATATCGTACAATATAGAATTTTTCATAATATAGAATTTTTCATAATATAGAATTTTTCATAATATAATATAGAATTTTAATTATATGTATATATAATTTTCATATAGAATTATATTGTTTAATATAGAATTTTACATTATATAGCAATAACAAATAATATATAGATTTCTGTGTATGCCTCATTTACCAAGTAAGCTGATATAACATACAAATAGCATCATTATTAACTGCAAGACAAAGAGAGAATGTTTATTTGACGTAGAAGCACTTTGGTTCTACATAACATATATATATATATATATATAATCACAAAGTATTTACAATAACTTATTTTCCCTACCTAGAGACATTCATTACCCAGTATCTTTTGTAGATAAACCATGGATTTGTAGCGATTCTCTCTTAACATGTTAGTTAAATAAGGTTAATGTGAAGACTTGTCTTAGGGGTCTTTGATTGTAATACTAGCATTTAAGGGCTGTGAAATGTAATTGATGTGATTCTTTTAGTGTGTCAACCAGGGCATGCAAAAAAGAATTATACATTACAAGAGTATCATTAGGAAGCATTATTAAGGTATCTCGTACTTTTATTCTCCAACTCATTCTAAAACGGCTTCCTTAGAGCGTAGTGCAACTTTGCCACATCTTATTAAATAACATTTTGCAGAAATACTAAAAATAGGTCAAACTGAACATTTAAATGCTTTCTTAATTTTTAATAAATATCATACATGCAGTAAGTTGTAGGTTATTTATTTTATTTATTTATTTATTTATTTATTTTATTTATTTATTTATTTATTTATCATTTTTGACAAAAAGGCTTGTTTTAATATTTCAATGTGAGTATTTAGAAACCACTAGTTGTGTAAAAAGCGGGTTAAATAGGCTTTGTTATAGTATTTTAACCACACGATTTGACATGATTTGCCATTCTATTCATTGCACGTCCAAAACAAAGAATGCTTTCATAATTTATCCCGATATATGTATGTATTTTTGTTTTGTTTGTAGGCTTGTGTTGTTTAAATCTCTCAACTGTATTGGTTGTTTCCAATTACAACATTTTTTCTTTCATTTTACATATATTTATTTCTTATTGTTGTGATGTGTTCTTTGTTGGTTTGGATTTTGCCAAATACCTGTTTTATCCGGTCCAAACTGTTACATTCCATTTAATCATTTATTGCTAGGTTTTTTGTTAGTTTGTTTGTCGTTATTTCCCCACTATATTGCTCAAGTCTGATTTTTTTATTCTGTCTTGTCATTATTATGATGAAGTATGTATTATGTTATACATTTTAGGTCTCAGTATTTGTCTCGTGTTCTAAGTTGATTGATATATTAATACCGACAAGACAAAGGCAATATATTATTTGTCTCTGTACCAATATGTACATCAGTTTTTTTTTTAAAGAAACAGCCATACAGGACAATAAAAGACAGGTCGGTTAAGACCTCCAAATCTCGATTTTGAATGGACACTAGAAATTATGTCTAGTTTTATAGGTTTAAAAAAAACATAGCCAGTTATAAATATCTCGAGTAACAGAATAACATCAATTATTAAAAAAAAACATGTGTTTGATATAATACGTAAAAATCTGACAATTAATTTTTAAAAAAAACTTGGCCAAAAAACTGGGCTAATATAAAACACTGAACCAATATGGGGGCGTGCAAACAATTCTGACAGCATTTCATTAAACAACAACAACAACAACAACAACAACATGACTGACCACATAGAGCTTCAGAAAATCCAAAAAGGTTAAATGCAAAATAAAACTTTTTTCCGTTTACATAATATGCGTTTTTTATGTTGAAAAATTGCTTTTGTTGGAAAAAAGTTATTATTAGTGAAAGTATTCCACAAAATATAAATATGATGCCACCACAGCTCGGTAGATTGTCCAAATTTTAAAGATCCAAGTATAATTATTTGTTATTAAATAAATCTAGTTATGTTATTTATTAATTGTATTTTTCAATGTTTGAAATGGAAATTAATAAAGTTAATATTCGGCCTCGGGCCAATATGACACACCTTGGCCAAATAACTGGGCAAATATGAAAATACCTGATTAATACATGTAATATTATATTACAAAACGACTGAAAAAATGCATATATTCATAGACAACGCCGTCAAGATACATTTTTGTATCACATAATCCCATCATAATGGAGAATGTTTTTGAATTTTTTGGCGATTCGCACTGGAACAAAATACAATGCATTCCGTTAATACAGAAATAGAATTCTTTTATGCGAGGTCACAAACGTATAAATTTTCTATGTACATTTGTATTTGGTTTCATCTGTCATTATTCTATACTTTCTGTCAACAGTCTTTGAATAAATAAGGGAATGCTTTCAGTAACGATTGTAGCTAGCTACACAGGAGGTGCTTACCATTGCTTACCATTCCGGAGCACTCGGCCTCAATTCATTATTGGAATTCACGTGCATAACCGAATTGGTCGGTTTTCAAAGTTTTTACGACCAAACAATATTAGGAAGGACAAAGATATTGTGATCATGAGTTATAAACTCCCCGACTTTTAATGGGCACTGAAGTGAATGTCCAATGATGTTAAATCACTGTTAAATAGCTCGTCAACCATATCACATACATGTATTTCACAATCTTGGACTATACAAAGAAAAAAATAAAAATGAAGCCCCGTTTTATGAAACATTGTTTTATATTATCAGCTGAAGTTTACAAAGATAACCTTTTCAGAACCTTCCTTTTCAATTATCCAATACGAAAAGCATATATATTGTTACAAGTTTTGTGGGTGATAATAGATGCTGCTGTAATTGGAATGATGTTTTATCGAGCAAAATTATAAAAATACAATTAAAAACAGAACAAAAATTATGTGTTAATTTATTGAAGTGGCATTTTATCTCTTCAGACATTTTGATTCATATTAGATCAGTCAAGTCTTTCCTCGTATGCCAACTGTTCAGCTCCAGTCTGGTGGGGTTTTTTTCTCTTATGCGTTCTATGTTATATAATACAAATTTATGGATATCAGTATATGCCTCATTTATAAAGCAAACTTATACAAAATAAAGATAACATCAACAAGATGATAATTATAATACGTTTGTTTGATGTAGGGACACCTCGTCTCTGTAGCAAATAGGAACACTTTACAAGTATGTAACCATTAACAATAAAAATATATTACAGTTTATTTATATCAAATTATATACTTATCGGAATCACTATTTTTTGTAGATTCGTTTCGAAAATAAATCTTATATTTCATATTTAAAATCATAAATATTCTAAAATATTTTGGATGATAAGAGCATTGATTTTTAACGTATAATTTTGTACAATAAATCTTTATTTCATATTTAAAAGTATAAGAGTTTAAGCGATGTAAAATATTTTGGATGGTAAGAGCCTACCATATTAAATTGAAACACTAGACATAATTTTGTCATAAAATCTGTTGAATGCAAAAGTCAAAAGTAACATCATCCGTAATCATATTATCTCGTTGATTTCAATTATTGTCATTATTTTTATTATTATGATTCCCACCCAAAGGTGGGGAATCATATTGTTTTCGTTCTGTTTCTTCTTATTATTATTATTATTATTATTATTTTTATAATTTTTTTTCTTCCTTAAAATTGTCCGGTGCAGAACTCGGAAACGGTATGATGGGTTTCGATGAAATTTGGTACCAACAATCTGCTATCTTAGTAGATATGGATAAATGATCAAATTTTTTTCTAACTCGACGGCTTAGCGGTTGGTGCGTGTAAATTGCGTAATTTAATTCCAAACATCTTTCTGTCCAATACGTACAAAGATAGATAACTCTTACAGAATCTTCTTCTTCTTTCTTATTCAGTTTCTCAGATATATGAAGGCCCGTTAAAAATGGGTAATCTGAATTAATTTATACAATTTAGCACTAAACAAAAATGATTGAATGTTAATGAACTACATGTTAATAAAGTGACTAACCTCTTTCTCACATACATAATTTGTTCTTAATAAATTCTCAGTTACTATGTATTAAATTGTTAAAAATATATCAAATTTTTATCAGCACTGCCAAACAAGTTAAACGCATCATTCAATCTCGTTCAAAATTTTAGGATAGGTTCCTGCACCATTAAAGTTTTACATCCATGGGTATTTATTGGGTGAGGGACGGAAGATGGGGTCTTAAAAACAAAAATCGCCAATTTTTCCTTAAACACTTTGCGGTGGGCTATAAAACCATATATAGGGCTTTGTCATAACTCATAAACTAATGAGATCCCCATCACTAAAGTATATATTTTCTGGTTCCTAATGATAAAATGAAAAGAATGACACTAATCAAAGACACCTAAGGTCCTTTCCCACTGAAGGGTAGGGCTGGGTGGTGCTAAGTTAATTTTAAACTATTGAAATCCCCACCCCTAATTTATGTATTTTCTGGTTCCTTATGAAAAGTTGAATAGAGTGATATTAATAAAGGGCACCTAAGGTCATTTCCCACTGTGGGTGGTGCTATGTACATGTATAGCTTTTAAATAGTTAAAATCCTTTCCACTCATCTGTATATTTTCTTGTTCATTATGGACTTTTGAAAAGAGTGATAAAAAACTCCAGGAAATCCTTTTCAAGAGAAGGTAGGGGTGGGAAGCCAGAATTCTTAACACCCACCCTCAGTCAAGAAACACTATCTTATGGCATACTTGATTTCATTTCTTAAGGCAAGTTTACAGGATTAAATTCCTATTCAAAGAATTGTAAACAAATTCAATAGCATTATTACATGTTTTGATATGGATAATTGCTTTAATCTCTTTGTCAATTATCCATTAATATGTAGGTTATGGCTACTTCACAGTCATGACACACGTCAATCAAATTTGTTGGTTAAACACCTCACAGTTCGTGAAATAGATTTGCTGTCAATCAAAGTTGAATACCTGTCCAATCAAAATACACCAGCTAATAGAATTGCCAATTTAATGGATAGGACCTATGTCAGAGGACAGAACGCATGATTCTGATCTATTAAACTTGTATAATTTACATACATTTCGAATTATAAATTTATACATGCAGATTCGGACTCCCGTGATCAATTGGTTTCTTTTAACAAAAAACATTGTTGCAACAATGGGGTATGAGGGAATGAAAATATATATTAAAATGAATACTGCTCGAATTATAATTGTACAATTCGATGTTAACTTTAAATTTACTTGTCTTCCGCCCTTTCTCTTAGTCAGCTTTCGATTACTAGTAATGGATACTATCAATCCATCTCGAGATCAGTCCATCAGCAGGTGTATATTTTAGACAATATATAGATTATGGATGGTGGGGAATCATACGTAACTGGTATCCAGTTACAATCTCTAGTTATTATTATTATTATTATTATTATTATTATTATTATTATTATTATTTGTGCTATTTTTTGTGTAATCTTTGTTGTTGCGGAACTTTCAGTTTAGATTATTCAGTTTATTACTTCAGCCACTCAAAGAGTGGAACATGAGGGCATATAATGTACAATATTACATAAATGTATTTCTGTGCTAAAATGTTTATTCACTCTTTATTGCATTAATTTATTTCATTTCTGTCGCCATATATCCACTGCATGACTTAAGTTATTTTTTATTCCAATCAGTTTCTTGTTCTACATTACAAATTCTTTTATTTACCAAGAAGTAGATATTACATGAAAATAACACCGATACCAACATAACTGGTGGTACTGTTTTCTAAGAACCCAATAAATGTCTGTCATTTTAGATGATTAAATAATAATTCGAATTTGTCAAATGTGGAGTATTAAAAGCTGTCGAAAAAAAAACATGCATGAACTTACAGCGAGATCAATCAGAAACTTGACTCGACTAAACTCGATCATGACAGTATGAACACTCTTGAGACCATCACATATTTGAAGGTCATTAAAAGCAATATAAAAAAGTGTCATATACCATTTTTGAATGAATTTTATGATTAAATTCAAAAATGGTATATGACATAAGTATTCGAATATAACGGCTTACAATTTTAAATTCCATACTGAAATTGTGGTATTCTTTGATTGTTTAGAAACTTATTATTTTCAATAACTTGATTAGACTAGGTGTAAATGAAGTTTTACGCCTCAGTCAAAACTTTCACTAATACCGAAGCATCAGATTTAGGATGGTGGAAAAAAAACCGAAACATACGTAGAAAATCGTCAAGTGAAATTAATATAATTATATTTTGGGAAATTTAAATAAAACATGAAACGCTGGACAAACTATTTTATGTATATGTCATATACCACTTTTTGAATTTAATCATAAAAATACATTCAAAAAGTGGTATATGACAATAACCACTTTTTGAATGTATTTTTATGATTAAATTCAAAAAGTGGTATATGACATATATGTTTCATGCAAAATGTCAATCACTGATCCTAATATGTGTTTATTCTGTTATGTTTTTAATTAATTAGTCGCTGTTTTCCCGTAATCTTTGTCGTTGCCATTACCAAGTAAATGTTTTTCTGTGCTAAAATGTTTATTTATTGTTAATTGCATTAATTTCTTTTCTGTCGTCATATAACCACCGCATTGTCTAAGAATATTTTTTCTTATTCCAATATGTCTCTTATGGTCGAGGTCGCATTTCTTTAGTTCTACATTACATATCTAGTCTATCTCTCCTCAAATTTGCCAGCATGTTTTGTTTTACTTACGTTATGAAGAAAATGAGATCCCTTCATTTACCTAGAAATTCATAATAACATAAAAATAGCAGCAACATCAACAAACCAATGTGATTAACATCACATTGTGTTTACGGCAGAATATATTCCGATTTGGATCAGAATTTACTTGTGGGGCTGATTTAAGAGAAGCTACAAGATACCATTGCTTTTTTATATTGTCATATACCACTTTTTAAATTTAATCATAAAAATACATTCAAAAAGTGGTATATGACAAAAAAAAAAATACATTCAAAAAGTGGTATATGACAATAAAAAATACATTCAAAAAGTGGTATATGACAATACAATAAAATAAAAATTCGTACATAATTTTTAATGAGAATAACGGAAAGTTCTCGCTAAATGCATCGTAAAATGCATTTGATTACAACCGGAGCAACAGTTAAAATGCTTCGACTAAAAAAGTTATGACAATCCAACTCTTTACCGAGACTACATCAAATATGAAGGCCATTGAAAACAAAACAATACAAGTATTTCACATAGGGGTTTACCATACTGATAACCTAAAAACCGTGATAACGCTCTGACCGAATATAATCAAGATCAACCAATGGACAACAAACAAATTAAATAAAAGAATAAGACCGATTACAAAACATTGGAAACGGATAAAATTTTCATATCATGAACATTTACTTTTAATTTTTATTTATTTATCTATTTTATATTATTTATTATCTTTATTTATTTATCTATTTATTTATTTATCTATTTATTTATTTATTTTTTTCTTTTAAAGAACTTAAACAACGTGCACCCCATTTGTTTCACTATGGTCATTTAAACTCACAAAAAATTAAAATAAACATTTTACCACACAATGCACTAACATCATACAAACTTATCACAAATTTCTATATTAGATTTATTATTAAAACTATCTGTAAAACGACTCGTAGTAGTGTTATCACAAATAGATATATACGTTTGTTTTTAAAGTAGAAGTGTTTAATCATGCTGGTTTATGTATTTTATTAAACGGTCACAATAATTATAAAACTGCATAATATATAATATTACGTAAATAACTACATCTATCTGTAATGCATCTGTATTGCACCTGTAAATCGTTGATGAAAATAGATTAATTGCATAACATCATTTTTCTCGCTAATTATTTGTTTGGCGTACAAATTGTAAAAATTTATATATAAATACATACAAATATATAATAATAACAATATATTACAATATATATATATATATATATATATATTAATAGCATATTTTGTTAAGCAGAGCCCAGTTGTTCAAAGTTTCGTTAACTTAACCAATACGTTAGCGGAAATTTAAATATTAATTTAGTTAGTATCCCGAAATTCTATTTGATATTGAATGCATTCAGTTGATATTATCAAACAGAAGCAACTGACTTCGAAGCCATTTGTACTGGATAATGTACAGCATGGTAACAAAAGTGAGTAAATTTGTCGTCATGTTGGATTTAAATTTTCCAGTCAAAACCTTAAAAAAAAAAAAAATACTTTTAACATGTAAATAAGTCGGATTTTATTGAAAATGGTTACGGTAATTATCGATTCTTCAAAATGGATGTGTGTGTCGTCTGCTTTTATACATAAACGTTTTTTTTTTTATTTAATTAACATTCTGAATTTCTACACTGACCATTTGTTTCAACTAACAAAGCTTTGTACAATCTGACCTAGATGAAGCTTTGTAATCTTGTTACTGTTTTAAAATGACGATCATTTATTTTATATTGGAAATCATGGTTGTTATTTTTTGATGAAATATTTGTTTTGAAAATAATATTAAATTGCATGAAGTAAAATAGCGTTACTTTGTTACTTTACCGAGCTTGTTCTTTGGAAATGATTTGATGGGTTATGTTATGATCATTGATGGATACAAGGTTTATGGAATAATTAACTTAATTAGTTAATAATACTGAGATCAAGTAAATAACTTAACATTACACAAATTCCCGTCAGTAGGTGGATTTTTGTTATTCGTTCACCCGTTGTTTGTTTACTTTGGAAGAACATTTTATGTTGCTTTTTATAGCTTGGATAATTTGATGTAATAGATAATCAACTGCTTTCATGTAATATCGTCCTTGATGTTAAAAAACGTACTTTTAGTAACTCAAATTCTGTACAGTGCTTAGCGAAAATGAAACATTTGAAGGGATTCGTTTGGAAAAGAACCATTTGATATACAGCATTGGCGGTAAGCAATTCATTTCAAGGCAAATAAACAGTTTAACGAATTGTAAAAAGAACACAAGATTGTCTTTTTGATAACATTTTCTAATGAGCAGAGAATTTGGTAGTGGCATCATGACCGGTAACTTGATACATAGATGATTTTATATTGCATTTTATGTTTGTTTTGATGTTCATCGAAATCGATGTAATTACTTTACCATGTTGTTTTATATTGCAAAGCGGCTTAGCTCAAAGAAACGCAACATTTCTGTAACAGCACTCTATGTAAACTGCCTATTTAAAGGGGTTGAACATGTGGTGTTAAACGAAGATATACGTCATTGATGACTTACAAAATTAATAAATAATTTTAGGAATTTTTAAATAAGCATGTGTCTTTTTGTAAACCCCTATCAGTCGTTTGTTTACGTGTTACACGATTCTTTATTGGTGAAAGTCGCGCGCGCGTGCGCTCGTGTGTGTGTGTGTGTGTCTTGGTTGAGTGTTGATGTATAAGCAATCATACAAATGAGCTATGGCACAAAAAGTTACATTTTAAAAAAATCTGTATATAAGGACTTATCAATTGGGAGCAAGAAATATATACTTTATATGCAGATGCCTTGGATTGAAACATGAACAATAGGAACCTTAAAACACTGGTCCTAACAGAAAAGCTGGCTCTATAAAGGATGGTCACTATAGTAAATTTTTTGTATACAAGGTATTTAATTTGTTGTCCTGGATATTGTCAAGTAATACATTACCCAATAAGAACTCGTATTACTTATTGACTTAGGCTATGGTAATGTTTGGATCTGTTAAGATTTATTTGGGGTTGGAGTAAGGGTAAAAATTGGATTTGGGTGAAATGACGGTTGGTTTATGGTTAAAGTTAGGGTTGGAGTTTAAGTTATGGTTAGAGATAAAGTTTTGATTAACTGTTTTTAATTATAATATACTTTGAATTATTTCGTAATAAAAAAGATACTTTACAGATACTTCTTTCGGAATACTATTCAGTCAGTCAATCAATCGATCGTTCTTCAATATTTGTACTAGTATATGATTTTATATTTTTTACGTGTCAATACTGTCTTTTTTCGTTTTTAATGTTCTCTATTTTACAATCAATGCATTTTTAAAAAAACGGAAAAAACTAAGAAAACATTAACAGTTGCGCAATATATTTAAAAAGTGATTTAATTTAATTAAAATGTTTCAGAAATTAGCAAACTTTGATTTCTCAATACGAAAAAAAACCTTTAACAGTGATATTTAGAACGATTTAAAGTTGAAAAACATTTATCAAAATTTGAATTAAAAAAAGTAAAAGCTAATAGCTTTAATTCTTTCAATAGAAAATGTTCATTTCCTAGTTTGCTTAACAAATGTTTTATTTATTTATTTACTTATTTATTTTATTTATTTATTTATTTTATTTATTTATTTATTTTCCATTTTTTGAAAATGATTTTTGATCAATTTATTCATTTATTTTATACAACTGAACATAAAAGAACAAAATCAAGATAAATTGAAACTTCTAAAATACAAAGTAAAAAATAATTTTCAAAACTCATACCTCTTTCGGAGTCTGAATAGTGTCCACCCGGACATCTAGGTGATGATGCTAACACCCCAAACATATCGTTGTTTACCTTAACAAACTTACAACTGATTTTATATTGCATTTTATGTTTGTTTTGATGTTCATCGAAATCGATGTAATTACTTTACCATGTTGTTTTATATTGCAAAGCGGCTTAGCTCAAAGAAACGCAACATTTCTGTAACAGCACTCTATGTAAACTGCCTATTTAAAGGGGTTGAACATGTGGTGTTAAACGAAGATATACGTCATTGATGACTTACAAAATTAATAAATAATTTTAGGAATTTTTAAATAAGCATGTGTCTTTTTGTAAACCCCTATCAGTCGTTTGTTTACGTGTTACACGATTCTTTATTGGTGAAAGTCGCGCGCGCGTGCGCTCGTGTGTGTGTGTGTGTGTCTTGGTTGAGTGTTGATGTATAAGCAATCATACAAATGAGCTATGGCACAAAAAGTTACATTTTAAAAAAATCTGTATATAAGGACTTATCAATTGGGAGCAAGAAATATATACTTTATATGCAGATGCCTTGGATTGAAACATGAACAATAGGAACCTTAAAACACTGGTCCTAACAGAAAAGCTGGCTCTATAAAGGATGGTCACTATAGTAAATTTTTTGTATACAAGGTATTTAATTTGTTGTCCTGGATATTGTCAAGTAATACATTACCCAATAAGAACTCGTATTACTTATTGACTTAGGCTATGGTAATGTTTGGATCTGTTAAGATTTATTTGGGGTTGGAGTAAGGGTAAAAATTGGATTGGGGTGAAATGACGGTTGGTTTATGGTTAAAGTTAGGGTTGGAGTTTAAGTTATGGTTAGAGATAAAGTTTTGATTAACTGTTTTTAATTATAATATACTTTGAATTATTTCGTAATAAAAAAGATACTTTACAGATACTTCTTTCGGAATACTATTCAGTCAGTCAATCAATCGATCGTTCTTCAATATTTGTACTAGTATATGATTTTATATTTTTTACGTGTCAATACTGTCTTTTTTCGTTTTTAATGTTCTCTATTTTACAATCAATGCATTTTTAAAAAAAACGGAAAAAACTAAGAAAACATTAACAGTTGCGCAATATATTTAAAAAGTGATTTAATTTAATTAAAATGTTTCAGAAATTAGCAAACTTTGATTTCTCAATACGAAAAAAAACCTTTAACAGTGATATTTAGAACGATTTAAAGTTGAAAAACATTTATCAAAATTTGAATTAAAAAAAGTAAAAGCTAATAGCTTTAATTCTTTCAATAGAAAATGTTCATTTCCTAGTTTGCTTAACAAATGTTTTATTTATTTATTTACTTATTTATTTTATTTATTTATTTATTTTATTTATTTATTTATTTTCCATTTTTTGAAAATGATTTTTGATCAATTTATTCATTTATTTTATACAACTGAACATAAAAGAACAAAATCAAGATAAATTGAAACTTCTTAAATTCAAAGTAAAAAATAATTTTCAAAACTCATACCTCTTTCGGAGTCTGAATAGTGTCCACCCGGACATCTAGGTGATGATGCTAACACCCCAAACATATCCTTGTTTACCTTAACAAACTAACAACACTAAATTTATCACACAACCAAACCGGTGCCAAGTTTTTTGGTCTACATGCCAGGTTTCTTTATACCTGTCATAAATAATCAGTTTGAATCAGGGTAAACTACTCAGCCTTCTCGAAGGCACCTGTACAATCGTTAGTGGGTGTTTCTTTCATCAGAATGGCATGCGTTAAGACAAAATACATCTCGAGGAAACACATAACTGTTGTTGTGATTACTGTAATGATGTTGAATCTGATAGACACGGGATTCATGAATTTCGTCGGTAGATGCTACTGGGAATAAGATCTCATTACCGTAGTCATACTAATAATCATTGATAACCCGTTTCTAAGCGCTGGTTTATGGATCGTGGTCCAAGATTCAAATCAGGTGCCTTTGTGGTCGAGCGGTCAAAAGCGTGCACTTATGGATCACAGTGCCTCTCATCGCCTAGGTTCGAATCCCACTCTGGGAGAAACTACTGTGAGAAATTTTATCAGATTGTTTGTCGAAGATCGTTGGTTTTTATTCTCCGGCTACTCCAGTTTTCTCATACATCCCAAAATCTTGACAAGGGCGTTAAACACTATAACTCATCTCATAGAATCGCTCACTCGTCGGATATACTTGTATCTTAGTGTGAGCTAGTTTGTCAGGTTGTCTAGAACTTACAGGGGAGAATTTATCATTATTATTAAGAAAAGCATCATTCATAACTTTTCCAAACATAGAAAACAAGAGAACCATTCAGTTAATCTGAAATTTATGAATTAGTGGATTCAAAAGAAGCAATTGTCATTACACATGAAATAAAAAAAAACCTAAAAAAAAAAAATAAATAAATAAATAAATAAATAAATAAATAAATAATAGATTTGCATAATTACTTGTGATTTTGCATTATTTCGGAGCACCAGTTATATGTATCTACCGGTATTTATAATGTGAAACAGCATACATGCATCAAACCTTTTTTATATTGTTGGGACCACACTTGTCCTAGACATGAAAATACCCAATTATAATTTTATCCGATAACATGTACGAAATGCAAACTTTTTTGTTGTTTCTTCATTCTGAACAATGTTAATTAATTGGAATTTTATGGCATATCTTATTCAAAATGAACATCTAATGCAAGATTGGCTTCAAACGTTTCGTACGTATGTCTGTAGGGTCGTGTATAAAAGGACACTGCAAAAACAGTGCCATCCTTCTTTAGTTGCATGAAACTGTCCAAAAAGTCCCCGAAGATAAAACATAGCTATAGACAGGTGGGTCGGCGGCTCAGTATAAAATACTAAATGCAACCTACCCCCATTTGAAAAAGCCATTTTGAAACACACAAACTCTCTCTCTCTCTCTCTCTCTCTCTCTCTCTCTCTCTCTCTCTCTCTCTCGTTACTTGGCTAATTTATTGTTTGATGAATATTTATGCTGTACATGTTGACCAATACCGATAGTTTAGTTGTTACAATTGTTTATGTACCATTAAAGAATTTCTTTAAAAATGAAATGTGTTTATTTTTGTTTGTTTATCATCTTTTTTTCATCTGTTGTTGGAATGTCGAATTTCGATCATTGAAGTTAATAGATTAACGGATAACCGTATTTCCCTGACTTGAAGAAATAAATATACATGAGTCAATATCCGACAAACAATTTGTTATTTGGTTGTTAGTTTGAATGACGTTTATTACTCCAGTCAAGATTATTATTAATATCTCAATGTTGTCAGTTCTAGAGCGGAAGACGAAACACGGGTTTTTGACTATAAGGAGTTTGGCGATTTAACTTAACAAAATTTCATAACACTAGGATATGCTCCTGATGGGATTCGAAACTACAACTGTAGTTAGCAAGAGTTTTTTTGGTTTTTTTTTTTTTTTTTTTTTTTTTTTTTTTTTTTTTTTTTTTTTTAAGGGGGGGGGGGAAGAGGAAGCAACTTTCTTGGCTTCCCTGTTCTATGTTTCTTTGTTTCTATTCGTATAAAATGAAAATTAAAAACGAAATATAATTTTTGATAAATAATTGTTATTTAATTATTGTGTCATATACCACTTTTTGAATTTAATCATAAAAATACACTTTTTGAATGTATTTTTATGATTAAATTCAAAAAGTGGTATATGACAGTTGTATTTTGCAAAAAAAAAAAAAATTCATATACGAAATCAGTTTTTTTCTGTGATCTACATCGTAATATCCTAACTTGATGCAGTGACCTGCCACTTGACATTTCAGGGATTTTATCTTTGTCATCTCATAAATCCAGAACTCACCTGTGACTAAATGCACAGAGTATCACATTGAAGACTCTGTCACGACTGACTATCTGAACATAACTCATAAAACTAAAGAATTCTAAACCATACATTCTTCTGTTAATTATCTTTGTCGAATTGCGTTCTCTTTTCTCGGTGCGAGATTCAAAAAAAAAAAAAAAAAAAAAAAAAAAAAGGGGGGGGGTGTATGGTTGCCAATGGAACCAACCAACCGTTTTTATTTATTTTTCGTGTTTAAGCGTTTGCTGTCAATAGCTCAAGTTCCGTCGATGTATGGATGGTCGGATGGGCGGTTGCCTAGATAAATGGAGTTTTGTATTGTATTATATATTTTTTATATCAAAAACACGGCAAATAAAGCACGATTTGTTCAAAAGCTTTAAAAATCAGAACATATATGAATCATTATATAGGTTTACAGTCATCTTAATAATATCCGCGTACCTGAAATATTTACTAACATACATACAGACAACAAAAACAACAAAAATATTCATTTGTTAATAGGAAAACAAAAAAAAATCGCATATTTCTTTTAACTAGGCTGATTATTACCACGTGTTTAATAATATCTATCAACAGACTGACTGCATGCATGTATTCTACGGAGATAAAAAAATGAGACCAAGAAATTGGCCTATTTGTATGTTGTTTTCATTCATTCATTCATTTATTTATTCATCTATCCATCCATACATTCATTCATTCATTCATTCATTCATTCATTCATTCATTCATTCATTTATATCAATTTTCATTTCATACAGAATTATGCTCAAGTCAAGTCATTCATTCCGATGATGATTCCGTTAATAAAAAAAAATATTTATCTCTTTATTTATCTCTTTATTTATTTATTTATTTATTTATTTATTTATTTATTTATTTATTTATTCATTTATTTATAATTATTTATTTATTTTAAAAAAGTAATTTTTATAAAACATTAACAGATATCCGAATAAACTAAAAAGTTGTTAGTCTGCAGCTGGTCATAAACAGAATTAAAACAACCGAAGATAATGACTATTAAAAAGCATAATTGTTTACCAATTTTCAAAAAATTAGAAGTACCGTTAATGAAAGCAGTGATATATACACGAAAGACGGCCAAATCAATTATAACTGCAGGTACAATGTGATAATATTATCATTTTTATATAAACTTTTACACAACAAATTTATAATCTGGACATAAATAAAGTCATTTTAGATTCTGATTTCTTATTAAAACTATTAAGCTCTTGGAATGTTGTTTACATGATTTCCCTCGTTCAAATTAAAATTTTAGAAAAGGTTACTTTGTGAATATTTTCTGAAAGATAAAAATTGTTCAATTTATTGTATAAAAAATTGCTCATTATAATATATGTACTGTTTTTTTAGCTTTCTTGTTTTTTGCGCAAGGACCTTGGTGGTCAAGTGGTCTAAAGCATGCACTTACGGATCGCCTCACACGGCCTTATTTCCCATTTCACTCAGGCAGATCCTAGTGTGAGAAAGTTTGTCAGTTCCCTTGCTGAAGGTTGTTATTTTTCTACAGGCACTCCAGTTTTCTCAATTATCTCAAAACTGACTGGTTTAGTGTAACTGAACACCATTACTTCACTCATATCATTGCTTCAGCACAGATCAATATTACGTGTATTATTAAATTTTCTTAAGGGTATCAATAAACTCACATTTAAATGTTTGTCTGCAATACTTGATAAATTTTGTTGAATTATTTATTTATTCTTTACAAGAATTATTCAGTGTATTAAATATCGCAAATGTAAGATATCTTATTTTTAAGATAAAGTGACTGTAATACTAATAAAAAAAAAAAAGAGATGTCGCTTTGTATCTTCTCTCGAATTATGCCAGAGACAAAATTTTAAAGAAGTACAGGAAAAGAAAAAATTATAGTTCCGATGCCGGGAATCGAACCCGGGCCGCCTGGGTGAAAACCAGGAATCCTAACCACTAGACCACATCGGATCACATACCTTAGATGGGTTTTAAGTAATACTAATAGATAAACAAAATGAATATCAACATTTTCAGGTTTTACTTGTATTTGTTTTTTTGTCTTCTATTAACAGATTAATATTATCAAAATTTATTCTGAATTAATGTCGTGTTTATAACCAGTTAATATACATACAACGAACCATGCTAATGTTGCGTCACGTGACAGAGGCGGAAATATCAAATAATCATGTGATCAAGATGTTAAATTCAGAGAGGGAGGGATGACAGTCTACTGAACCTGTGAAGATGTCGGTTGCTGACAGTGAATGGGAATTCGATAAATTTGACGATGGCTCTATGAGTATGTATCATTACCTTACTAGATTTATAAGTTTACAGTCTAAAAATAAGATATCAACATGAAATAATGTTTGTTAACATTTTACTAAAATTTTTAGTAAACAGATACCAACCACCCCCTTATTTATTTGTTAATAACGCGGTTATTTTTCTAACAGGATATGACAGACTGTATTTATTTGCCTTTAGGTTAACTGTGTATCACTTTTTGCATGAATTATGAGAGTAAATTTTGCAGAAGAAAAAACAGTTATTACACTTGCTCAAGATTAGTGAGGTTCTAACATTTCAAAACAACTTTTACATATGTATCAGTCTGCTAAGTGTTGTATTTTGGTTAAATATAAGATTAGAAAAAGTTCCCTTAAAAGTCAAATATGGTTATTTTTTAAAACTTGTATACCAGCATTCTTTCTTTCCAAGAATTGCTATTTAGGAAACAAAGAGGTTAAAGTCAAGCAATTATGTCTTTTTTTTTTTGTAATTAATATTTCGGAGTGATTATTTACACGTACGGTAGAATAACGCATGTTGTTGGCTGGCATTATTTACACGTACGCATGCGCAGTACGATAACTTATATCAGCCGTATACGGACAAGGTGTATGTTCAATGAAGTATATCGGACCTATGGTCCAATGATTTAATACGATACGATGAGTAATATACATGAAATAAATTATCTTACTAATAGAATTAAAAAATTATTATTTATAATAATAAAATAATCATGTATAATAAAAAAATAATAATAAAAAAATCATGTATAATAATAATATAATTATGTCTAATATTCTAAGATAAAATAATTATTAAATAAAAAGTTATTATTAAATAAAAAGTTTGATAACGACAATATGTATAGAATTTAAAAATTATGATGTCTAATAAAAAAAAATCAGGTATTAGAATAAAATAATCATGAATGATAATAAAATAATTATGTGTAATATACTAGGTAAGATTAAAAATATATCATTAAAATATAATAAAAACAAATAAATTGATTATTAAATGTGAAAAATTTGATAACGACAATACTAATTATATTATATAAAATTTAAAAAAATAATTGAAATACACTAGTTAAAATTAAAAATAAATTATTACAAATTATTGATTAAGAAAAATAATTTATTATTAAGTAAAATTAAAATTTAAAGACATAATCAAATCAAGACGTGTGTACGGATAAAAAATAAAGTTATTAATTTATGAATAGTGTTCATGAATCTTATTCAACTAGTTAACGCAATCGTTCGCTTTGATTACTATTGTGATAGGGACGTGATCACAGGAGTCCGCTAATGAAATAATGTAATTAACGCCTTGAACACAGGATGCTGAGTAATTAATTGAGCGTTCGTGTCAACGTAATTAATTACCTTTGAACATGAAAATGAACACAAAAAATAAAATTGACGCAGAATGCTAACAGATGAGGTTTTGACGGCGACACAATCTCAGCTAAAATCTCAATTCAAAATTCAGGGTTTCAAGACAACTTTGCATTCACAAAATATAAACTTATTCACACCCGTTTCTGGTCCTATGGTTCAAATTTTATTTGAAGGTCCCAATAGTTTAAGACATTGAATTGTAGTTTCAATGATCGATTGTGAAGACGGTCATATAAATCTATATGACAGTCTCAACAAACAAGCTTCTATTGAAACGATAAAACAAATCTGTGCAATTTTGAAAAGTGAAAACAAACATATCGAAATAAACCATAAACTAGTACAACAACAACCTGGTGGTTTAGATTGCGGTGTATTTGCAATTGCAATCAGTCCTGTTATCTGTTTACGAAAAGATCCCGCAACTTTCTTCTTTTATCAACAAGAAATGAGAGCACATTTGGTAAAATGCTTAGAACAATCTGAAATTACCCCATTTCCACATTTCATAAAGCCAAATAGACGTAACATAACAAAACATGGTCGGCAAAAGATAGAAATATATTGCCGTTGCAGGAATATGTATGACCAGAAAACTGGTGAGATGGTTGAATGTACCTATTGCGGTGAATGGTTCCATGTATCTTGCGTAGACTCTGGACCAATTGAGTCTTTGGCAAAGTCTGATTCAACTTATTTTTGCAGCGATTTTTGTTATATGGAAAAACAATTGAATTAGTTTTTAAAAGTACTCTGTAAATAGTAGTTAAGTGATTTTTGAAATGATTATTTCATAAATAAATTTGTAAGGCGCGCACAATTGATTATCCGAGGTGATCAGTTGCGGCTTTGTTCGTGTGATCCACATTCTATGTGTAACTTCAGATATATTAATTGACCATCATAAGTAGATCTAATTCCTTGTAAATATGTAAATAGTAGTTAAGTGATTTTTGAAATAATTATTTCATAACTAAATTTGTAAGGCCGGCACAATTAATTATCTGAGGTGATCAGTTGCGGCTTTATTCGTGAGATCCACATTCTATGTGCAACTTCAGATATATTGATTGTCCATAATTTTTTTTCATTTATTGGTTATCCATTTTAAACAAAACACAATAAAAAAAATTCAAAATGAACAGTAAAATTTTTATTAAATCAAAATCATCGTGATGGATAACTAATCAAATAAATGGATCCTGTGAGAACCACGTCCTCGTCATGGGATCTGGAAACATGACAAGTTATTATATGAAATATTATACAAATATTACAAAAATATTCATTAGCAATATGATGTTTTAAATAAATATATCGGTAATAATTATATAATTTATAAATATTTATATAATATTGCATATAATAACTCTTCATGGCTAAGTGTTCTCTATAATATTAAACAAGTTATTAAACGCAATATTATACAAATATTACAAAATTATTCATTAGCAATATGATAAATATTTAAATAAATAAATAAATATATCAATAATTATTATATAATTTATATAATATTGCATATAATAACACTTCATGGCTAAGTGTTCTCTATAATAGTAAGCGTATTAAATAGTCTGATATACTTCATTGAACATACACCTTGTCCGTATACGGCTGATATAAGTTATCGTACTGCGCATGCGTACGTGTGAATAATGCCAGCCAACAACATGTGTTATTCTACCGTACGTGTGAATAATGTCGGCCTTAATATTTTTTGTCCCAGATCTCAATTAAGGGGAGCAATTATGTCTTGCTTTTTCACAACAATGCTCTGTTCACAAGTTGGGTATTGAAAGCTGTAGAAACTTGAAATCCAATGTGAATACTTCTGTTTTAAATATTTACTCGGAGAGAAAGTGGGCTAAGTGGTAATTAGGGATTACTAGTATATTGAAAATGTTACAATGTATGGTCTGCTAGCTTCTTATTTTATACCTTGTTATGTGAAAGATTGACCTCCTCTTATAGGTAAACATGAAGAGTGAGTGGCACGGTCATGGATTGTATGTAATGACCATAGTACAATACATGTACTGGGTGTATTATATCAAAAAATTACCAGAGAGGTTGATAAAATGAAAAGAAAAACAGGATCTATTGTACAATTACATGTATTACACCGTTGTCCATATTCCCAAGATATATTTTATGTTGTTTCACAGAAATTGTGGGTGAGCTACAGCTGAAGAAATATGGGAAATTTCTGGAAGATTACGCTATCCAGCTTAAAGAAATCGAGGATGCTCTGGGCGACAGTATTGGTGACTCATGGGACATGACACTGGACCCTATCTCATTACAGGTGTAATAAATAAGTTGATTGTAGTTGAATATTGTTTTATTTCCCATCACCAATTTTATCTTTCACAGTCAGATTCAATTCTTTAAGTTAATACATGCTATTCAATATTCAGAATGCCTGGAATAAAGGTTTAGAGACCTTAATGACCAGTGATGGCCCTAATTACTATATCTAAAAAGTTTATTGCTGATATTAATATTTTAAATACAATACTGGTAACATTGACTTTTGACACTTATCTTTTAAATTTCATATTCCCATCTGATCTTCTAAATTTCAAATTTTTGCCTTATAAACATGTCACTTGACTATGTTTAAACATGACTTAATGTGATTGAATGATTTTTCTGATGCATTGCTAACATCTGATTTTCCTATCCCACACTGACATATTAACTGTTGTCTGGTAATTTGTATATCTCATATTGTTTAAGTCTCAACAACTCTTATAGAAGACCACTTCAATAGCTCTATGGTAGAGTGCTCTCCGTCATATGTGAGAGGTCGGGATTCAAACTCCAGCCAGGTCTGACCAAGACTTGAAAATAGACCATTTGCCAATTAAATGTTTCGAGTCATCGTGAATCATTTTCCTATTTAGATACATGTATTACAATGACGGGGGACAAAACCTCTGAATTTTCGGGTTTTTTCGTACAAAAGCACTGTTTTTACCAAGTGTAATTTCTATGTTGTCATTGTATTTAAAAAGTTTACCAGACAAGCCTAAATACATTTGAGACATTATATGCAAAATAAAATGGATTAAAAGATGAAAATCTTATTTTTAGCTTTAGTTGCCAAGAGAAGTCATGTTTTATGTAACGAAAAACCCCAAGAACTGTCCGGTCAAGTTGTAAAATCTTAATAGAAAACCGATTCATATTTCGGTCGGAATTTTAATTGGCAAATCCAGTATTAGTAGTGACTGTTCTTTCATCAAGCACTCAGCATTTAGAATTGAAAGTCACAGAGTCTTTCGGAGGAGACCTTAATTTAAACTTATGCCCCATGTCATGGCAGGTGTCACATGTGACATGTTAAAGAACCCTCCCTAAACATTGTCCTAAGTGCATGGCAAAGGTAAAAATTTCTGCTACTTCACCTATAGCTGGTTACGTCTCAATATAAGTGAAATATTCTTGACTGGAATGTAAAACCCCATTATATCAATCAATCATGTAGTAAAATAATTGAAAATTTTCAAAACCCTTTAACATCTTTATATTTCTGAAATGTATTTTTTTTCTCTTTTTTTTCAGTTTTTGCCATATGAACAGACAACATTGCTTCAGCTGATACGGACAGACAATAAAATATTTAACAAGATTATTACAGTCCTGGCATCACTTTGTTGTGAATTACAGTCTCTTAAACATGAAGCAGAAAACAAGTTCTATAATGCTGTATTATACTATGGAGAAGGAGGTTAGTTGTATAAATATACTCCGGGATTTTCCTGTCACACAAAAACCTGTCATTTTGTCCATCATATTTAACATAGTTTTATCACTTTTATATTGTCAAATATTTGATTTTAGGTCAGTATTTTTTTTAAAAACTTGTTTTACGTGTTACAACCATAGGTAGTTGCAATAACGCTAATTCAGCTTTGTCCTGTAATTAACCAAATTGATCAGCCTTAATTCTTGTGCATTGTATAGACATAGTCGCTATACTCCTGGCAATTTTCCCGAAGTACAACTTGTTTGGCTGTAACTGCCTATATTGTCTCAAAGTTTCAATGCAGTCTTTCTATTACATATAAGAGAGTTTACCAAATACATGTATTACAGGTTCTACCTAAAAGTAACATGTCTTTGGCTTAATTGTGCACAAGGCTAACTGTATTTACAAATTAAGAAATAATCTTCAAACCCTGTTTTTGGCTACTGATTGTCATGACCTAAAAGTTATTGTCTGTTTTAGAACCAGAAACTGGACTTGAAGAGGGAGAAGCACAATTACAGATGGGTAGAATGATGCCACTACTACAGGTATACATAACAATATTGTTCATAGAGTAATTGATCTATTACACCAAATTAAATAAATAATAATAAAAATAGAAAGAACCAAAAAAAAAAAAAAAACAGTAAACAAAAAATGGTGTAGCACTAATGCTATCTGAGAAATTAAAAACACTGTTTTTTTTTTTGTATACTTAAGTCACATATACATGTATGTTTTGTCTCTGGTGTATTTATTTAGCACATGATCAACTGTAGATCACTTTATTTTCTGAGTAGGAAATTTTACATCTTGGCTATTGAGGGTTTATAATGCAAAAATGGTCAATGTAGATGCCAAAGTTCAAAATGTTTGATATATAATAATGTATTATAAGTATTTATTTTATATTTATAGGAACTAAACTGCTTTGTAAACAGATCATATGAAGTAGTAAAGAATGTCATACAACAGTTTGCCTGTCTGTATTCAGTTTCACGGTAAGATATCGCCCCCAATATAAGTACATGTATAGATTTCTACATTTATGTTACTTGACATTTATAATTGCTGGGTACTGTTCAAGTTTAGAGATATCTCTACATTACATACCTATCAGTCTAATATGAAATAAGTGTGATTGTATTAATTGTTTTTCATGTTTTTATTGTACTCTCTCTCTGACATTTATAATTGCTGGGTACTGTTCAAGTTTAGAGATATCTCTACATTACATACCTATCAGTCTAATATGAAATAAGTGTGATTGTATTAATTGTTTTTCATGTTTTTATTGTACTCTCTCTCTCTCTCTCTCTCTCTCTCTCTCTCTCTCTCTCTCTCTCTCTCTCTCTCTCTCTCTCTCTCTCTCTCTCTCTCTCTCTCTCTCTCATCTCTCTCTCTCTCTCCTCTCTCTCTCTCTCTCTCTCTCTCTCTCTCTCTCTCTCTCTCTCTCTCTCTCTCTCTCTCTCTCTCTCTCTCTCTCTCTCTCTCTCTCTCTCTCTCTCTCTCTCTCTCTCTTTTCTTGCATATAAGTGTTTGGGTATGACCTTGAGTAACATTATAGAATGAATTAATTACTGTTTCAGAAATGGTCCAAAATTGATTGATGTCACTGAGGTACACTTTCTGGTATGTATTTGTCTTCCCTTATCTATCTATAGATATAGTACAATATTACTGGCTACATTTGTTTTTTGCTTGACCAGAGTTCAAACCCTAACTGTGTCTGACTAAAACTTGAAAATAGGTAGTGACTATTCTTTTGCCAAGTACTTGGCATTTAGAAATGAAAAAACCAAGGTCCTTTGAAGGAGACCTTAAAAATGATGCCTTATGTCACGGTAGGCGTACTGGGATATTTAGCTGGGATACTTCAGATCACTTGACCAATAATGTCCCTATCCAAGATGAGTGTCAACATTTAGTTTTAATAGGCTTTCAATTTACCAATGAACAAATTCAGTTTGATTTTAATGTACAAGCTTGAATTCCTTGATAAAAATTATGGTTCTGCTATGCAGGATATTTTTCCAGAAATTTTTTATTATTTTGATAAATATTTACAGACTGTGTTTGAGCACCTTGGAGACCTACTTGGTGTTTTGATCACATTAGATGAGATGATAGATAACCACTCTACACTTAGAGAACACTGGACACTATACAAAAGGTTTGTTATTGCCATAATGTCATTCTGATATTAGAGTTTCATGTTTCATATTACACAGGTACTAGTATTCTTTTGTACTAAAATTTATTTTCTCTGTCCATACATACTATTGTACTACAAACAGAAAATACCAGTTTTATCGTATTTTGAAATTTTATTAAATTGGGAGTAACATGTATCAAAGTGTTTTTGTATTAATATATTTTTATACAATATATTTCTATACAAATTGCTTGGGCACCAAGCAATTCACTTATATACCAGTACTTGCATTTGATAAATACATGTAATTTAAAGTCATAAATTCATAAAATTTAAGTTGTTGTTTAAGAAGCATATTTGAGGAAATATTGGGCAAAAGTAATGTATGATATACCATGGCACAATTTTGGTAAAACCAATTCTTTACTCTCCAGTTAACATATTTAATTTATTTCATTTCTGGGAAACCATATATAATTTTAAATTATATACCTCTATATAATAGAATGTTAAAATCAGCCCATCATGATCCTGGAAAGTTTGGTATGCAAGCTGACAAACTACGACTGTTTGAAAAACTTATGATGACACTGGAGGGAGCTTTGTTAGATGGCATGATCTTTCAGGTAAAACAAGAACCAAATTTTCATGACTTTATTTGTCATTAGTAAACTTCATATATATGAAAAATAAAAAAATTCCTAGAACTTTGAAAAAATTTTGTAACCTTCAAAAATTTTAATTTGATAACTATGAAATGAACATGTTATGCATTGGAGATGTCTTCAAGACTGAATAGATGAACATTTCCAATCAAACTGGAAATGGAAAGCTGTTGGTTTACAATTAAAGACATGGTCCTTGTTGTTAAAACATTTTCAGAACCTTCATTCTGATCATATGATTTGAATGTTTGTCTCCTCTCTTTACTTAAACCTTGGTCCTGGTTTCATATTCATTAAGATTTTCCTTAACTTAAATCTAGCATATTTGAAAATAAAATTTTTCTTAATTTACAAATATACAGGAATTCAAGGTGTCATTTTAAAGATCACTTTGAGCTTACAACATCCATATTTAGTTTTGTGAAAAATGTTAATTTATAGTTTTAAAAGTTTACTAAATTTAAGTTTAAAAAATTCTTATTTGAGGAATGATTATGAAACTGGATCGTGGGTCTACCCTGGCTGTGTATTGTATGATCTCATTTTATTTTCTTTTTTGTTTTATAGAATTGTGTAGAACAACCATTCGATACCAGTGCTGTATATGTAACAAAGAATACAAAATTTGCTGAAGAATTTGCCGGCAATATAAGAGAATATTTGTCTGAAGTGGAAAGTAGAATTGGTACTATCAATTTTGTCTTTTCCTTATTGTTATTATTATTAGTAGTAGAAATAGTAGTAGTAGTATTTTCTTGGATTCCATGTAATACACTGGCCATTTTTCCCATTAATAAAAAGGATATTACTGGAATATTTCACAGAAATAGTTAGTTAAAGTCAGTAGATCAGCACATAAGATTTGCAGGTATTGTAGAATAGGGATGATCACTTGGGAGCCTTGGTGACTGAGTAGTCCATTGTGCTGACTTACAAATTACAGAGCCTCTCATGAAATACCACTTCAGTGTTAGAAAGTTTATCAGTTTTTCTGCATATCAAAACACATCTCATCTGCGACAATAACATCACACACTAGAAGATCCCAATATGCTAAAATATGTTAGTTTACTTGCTGACTTCTAAGATCATGGTTTGCTCTGGGCACTCTAGTTTGTGCCACTATCCAAGAACTGATTGCCATGTTGAAATTAATGAATCTTGACGTGGCTGTTTATGCCATTACAACAAATCCACAGATGAGGCCTAAAATAAAATTAACTTTGTTGCCGTTGACCGCCCGACCCACTTGAAATGTCCCTACCCAAAAAATTTTATTGCCATCAATTCTTTTTTTTTTTTTTTTTTTTTTTTTTTTTCATACAAAGTAAAAACAGTATGAAAAAGCAATAACCCAAGCAAGCAACCTGTGAGCAGGTTTACACATTAGTGAGGAAATTCCACTTTCTCCATGGAAGAAGACACAAGGAGAAACAAAGAAGACTGTAGTTAGCAAAAAAATTGTAAAATGTGTTTTAAAAAGACATATAAAACCAATTTCACCTTTTCAAAAGTGTAATAGATTAAGTTTTTAAAAAATAAAATAAAATTTTTTTCCTACCTACCTACCCACATGTGGACAGAATGAGTCGGAAAACAGCAAACAAAGAATTTTTTAAGTTAGGCCTGAATTACAATGTATATTAAAAACTGATACCAAATTTTTATGAAGATGTTTGTCTATTTCATTGATCAGAGAATATACATTGAAATGCTTCCAGGATAAATATTTATGTTAGAAACTGAATTATATTTCATCATAAAGTTACCAATCCTCCTAGCATATTCTACAGGGTTAAGATTAACGTTAGCAGTACCTGATATCTGTTTTACCATACAGTTATTTTTCTTTTTCTCACAACAAAGAGCCCCCTCTGCACCTAACGTAATGAATGTTAATTGGGTTTTATAAATTTCTTTAATTCTAATGCCAGGTGAAAACAATGAGATGGACCAGAGACATAAGTTTGTCGGACTGTGTGGATTGTATGTTCTACATTTTCAGTTGTTTAGAGTTATTGACAAGAAAGTGTTCAAATCACTGTGGGATATACATAAAAAGGTAATCTCTCTCTTACTCTCTCTCTCTTTGTTGCATCTCACCTTCTCTCTCTCTCTCTCTCTCTCTCTCTCTCTCTCATCTCTCTCTATCTCTCTCTCTCTCTCTCTCTCTCGTCTCTCTCTCTCTCTCTCTCTCTCTCTCTCTCTCCTCTCTCTCTCTCACATTTAAGAGTAAAAACGTTCTTTCTCTAAAATGAATTAAAGTAAGCTACTGCCCTTACACATGCTTATGATGCTTTTCACCATAAACATGTGTATTTATATTACAAATATAACTACTGTAGGATTCCATAAGAATCCATACTTTAAATTCTCTCTCTTTTCTCTCTCTTGACATAAAAATTTATTTTGAACTTTACAATTTTCAGAAGGAATATTTAATTTTTGTTATACACCAAAAATGCATGTAATGTGAAATTATTTCTCAATAATATTTGATGCATATTTTACAACAGGTACCAGGCATCCATCTCCTTGGTAACATAGTCTGGTTTCCAGGCAAGTTTCTACTTGAGAAGATGCCCCAGATGCAGCGTGTTATGGATAAGAAAGCCATACAAAGTGTTAGCAACCATCAGACAATGTGGTTACAACAAAGGAATCAGCTACTAGCCAAGTATGTTGTAAAAATACATGTAGTAGTTATCATGTGTATTATAGAGGACTTTGTGAAAAGCTTATGCATGGCCTTGATAACTTTGCCACTACACTTATTGTCATACTATTTTGAAAGTCCAAATTCTTTCTATGGTTTTTTTTTTATGAACTTCTGTCAATTCTTCACCAGACCCAAATATACTGCTGAATTTTACTGAAGAGCTTTAACATAAGATTTTTTGGGTTTTTGTTAAAGTAAAATAAGATATTCATACTACTGGCTGTTCTTGTAACTTGTGCATTAAAAAATAATTACTGTGCTGTATTGTAAAGAAATGGTTATTTTAGAAATCTTGATGACATTTAAATTATAAATATTGGCAGACAGAGAAGGGAGTTACATACTACTTCTCAAGATAATAAAACAGAAACCTGTATAGGTTTACTGTACAACATGGAGTTCTAGTAATCTTCTGCTATTTTCAGGTACATGTTATGTAGTTGCAAACTTTGTTCTATATCTGTCAAATTCTGACCTTATTGACAGACCAGCAGAAGCAAAATGGTGCAAATAAAAGACTGTGTAATTGTTTATTGAAAAAAAAAAATACAAAAATTATGGGATGCTCAATTTAATTACTAAGAAAAGATTCTTAGCCAAAGTTAGTTCTCAAATATTCAAGATTTTTTATAATTACATTGTTTATCTTTGAAAATACCTATACCTTTGTGGACAAGATTTGCAGATAAGCTTCATACACTGTTCTTACAGC